>JAPKLW010002066.1:0-33363 GCA_026898455.1 Plectranthus barbatus
CCGGATTTGTCAAACACAATGGTGTAACCATTGTCGCACAGCTGGCTGATGCTCAGGAGGTTGTGCTTCAGGTTGGTAACAAGGGACACGTTGACAATACGCACATCATCCTTCTCTATGCATCCCTTGCTGATAACTCTGCCCTTGGAGTTATCACCAAAAATAACTGGAGGTCCTCTGACCTTGGTGAGCTCCGAAAACAAGAACTCCTCACCAGTCATATGAGCGGAGCAACCACTGTCAATGATCCACTCGCTCGACCTCTGAAGCTGATACGCATGATCCTGTTCCTGCAAGAAAAATGAAATCATTTAGGTCCCCGATCATCAGCGGGTCCTGCAGGGTTAGATCTCTGGAACATTCCTTTCGGAATCCAGATTTGAGTAATCTTCAGCTCAGTGTTACCCTTGCTGACATTACTTGTAGCCTTTTCCTTCCTCTTAAAATAATGCATGGAATTGTTTTTGGAAGGTGTGGCTGTGTGTGCAGTTCCTCTAGAAGTATTCTTCTTCTGAGGAGATCGGAAATTTCTTTCCGACCGCTTGTGCTGCCTTGGTGGTCTTTGGAACTGTGGACCACGGTGGTTAGCCTTCCTAGCCCTTGATGAAAACATTTGATTGGGCTCAGGCCTCCGATAGGTATTCCTCCTATCGGGAATTGTCCTTCTCTCAGTATTCTGCTGAGAGTGGGACCCCTTGTAAGTATGCTGGCAACTGGCATACTTATAAGGTTGTGTGTGGAACCTCTGGACAGCTGGTGCTGGCTGTCGGGTTCCACTGGCTGCTGGTGCTGACTTCCTTGCCTTGGAATATTTTGGCTTAGTCAGCTTCTTAGGGTGTGCTGGCGTCCTGTCAGCAGAGGAATTTGCCAGTCGAGGTTGTTGTCGTGATGACTCACCTTTATATCTGGGCTGATGATTCCTTTGCTGATCAGCCATACGAGGTATGCTGGCAGCACCAGCTGGTGCTGACTCATTTACCGTTCTGCCCTTACCCTTACCAGCATTGGGTTGGTTTATGCTCGAATCATTTGTAAATCCCAACCCGGATTTATCATAAGGTTTTCTCCAATGACTTAGAGCTGCCTCTAAATCCTTAGAGCCCTTGTTTAGAAAATTGATTTTATTTTCTTGCTCTAGAACGAGACTGTGAAGGTTATCTCGCTCAGTTTTTGTTCTTTGAAAATCTTGGAGCAAGTCGAAATGAGCCTTTTTCAAAGTTTCTAGCTCTTCGCTGAGTGACCTAGATTTTTCAATCTCACTGGTCAAAATGGAAACTTGATTTTTCAGCGAAGTGTTTTCGCCAGCTAAAACATTTTTCATTTCATAAAATTTTAAAAACTCATGCTGAAGAACATCTAAAGTGACATCTTCTGAGTCGGAGCAATGCGACTCAGAATCGTCTATGATTTGAACAGGCATGATATGCAATTGAGGATCTGATTGTACCTCATCATCAGCAGTTAATGCCAGATGTTCTTCCTTGTCAGCATCTTCTTCAGCTGACACTTCTCCTAGAGCAGCCATGAATGCCAGAAGAGCTTCTTCTTCAGACTCTCCATCTGACTCGTATTCCCCATCATCATGGTCGGGGATATCAGGAACTTCAGTCCTTGTCAGCATGGCTTTGGCAACTGCCTTGGAGGCACGCT
Source organism: Plectranthus barbatus (assembly GCA_026898455.1). Classification (NCBI taxonomy): domain Eukaryota; kingdom Viridiplantae; phylum Streptophyta; class Magnoliopsida; order Lamiales; family Lamiaceae; genus Plectranthus; species Plectranthus barbatus. Next base: position 1,651 of record JAPKLW010002066.1, read on the forward strand.
CTTCAAAGAGCTTCTTCAGCCGTTCCCTCTCAGTTTTGTCCACCTGCGGACATTCAAATTTTAAATGGTCAGGGGATTGGCATTGATAGCAAGCACGAGGAGCTCTTTTGACGAATTTCCCGTCAGTTGAGCTTGAAGAGACTCCCTGCTTTGACTTAGCCTTTTCCAGTAGGACGGCCAGTCGTTTCATTTGCTGCTCAAGTTCAGCGATAGAGCTCTCGCCACTTTTGGAGTAAGATCCTGACGTGGATGGGATCTCCTTCGGCTGGTTGGTCTGCCCAGCAGGCCTGTCAGCATGGAAGGGCTTCTTGGGCATCCGCTTGAAGTCCTTCTTGACGAAGTAAGCTTCGTCCTGAGCCTTAACGCTGGGGGATCCAACATTCCTGATAGCCTCGTTTTTATTCACTATCTGGATATCCCATTCATGTGCCTGCAACTGAGCAAACACTTCTTTAGGAGTTAGTTTGGATAAATCTTTCTCCTTTAGTGCGGTGGTTTTCACAAACCAATCCTCCTTCGGCATCTTGGACAGGATCTTCGAGTTAAGATCAGCATTTTCGTACTCCCTGCCCAAAGACTTCAGCTCGCTGACAATGGCGTTGAATCTCGCCTCCATCTCCTTGATGGTTTCTCCAGTCAGCATCTGGAAGGACTCATATTTATCCACCGCAACCTGCAATTTGTTGCGTTTCATTTGGTCAGTTTCTTGACATAAACTATCAAGAAAATCCCATACTCCCTTAGTAGTATCAAACCGCAGTGCGTCCTCCATCAGTGATTCTGGAAGGCACGCAAGGATCAGCTCATGTGCAATGGAATCCAGCTGATTCCGCTTTCTGTCCTCAGCATTCCATTCATCTTGGGGCTTTGGGACCACCGCAGCTGGACGATCTCCCAGCTGATGCTGAATCTTGGTGATCTCTATTGGCCCTGTCTCCAGTACATCTTTCATGTCTGGATGGATGCTCTTCAGGGAGATAAGCGTCCTCTTTCGCCATATAGAGTGCTTCTCCGTCTTGTAGTCCATTAGCTTTGGGATATTCATCTTGAAGTACCTGAGCTAGACAAACAGACAAACAAACAGGAGTGCAAGGAAACGTGGATCACGGTCCTAAGCGACACAGAAACGAACGGTCTGTAAGAACCGTCCGCTCTGATACCACTTGTTGGTCCCGGATATCAGGGTATACTTTGGCAGCGGAAAATACGTAAGTTCGTTTCTTGCACTCTGCTGGTTACACAGCTGACTGGGACCTTGTCAGCTGGTAAGTCAACTGGCAACTGAGTATTCAGCTGACTGGCAACTGGCTGGTCAGCTGATGACTCAGGACTTAGAAAATTTTAGAGTCGAGTTTGCACAGTTATAAACTGGTTTCAGTTATACTCCAGCACTTGGGTGCTGGGTTTTAAATCAGTAAGTAAATGCTGAAAGCAGTAAATAACAAGGATATTTTATAGTGGTTCGATCAACTGATCTACGTCCACTCTCCAGTCGAAGCACTGGAAATTCACTAAAGAGAGTAATCCGGTACAAGATATCCTACGATCTATTTCCAGCTGGTAGATGCCTTGTCTACCAGTCCACTGGATCAACCGCTCCCGGTCCTTGTCCTTCTTCAACTCTCGTCAGATGGATGGAGTGCGAGCACGTCACTTCAACCTCCTCCTCCGACTGATTGGGTGTTGAGTTCTCCCAAGAACTTGACTCTTGCTGGCGGCAAAACTGCCCGTAATAACTCTGGAGCTGGCTGGCTCAAGAGCTGCTATGTTCTTCCTCGGAATGAGAAAGAACACCAAATGAGATCAATAACTCACAAGCTAGAAGCTTGGAGTCTCGTGTTCAAATGATTGACACACGGAGTAGCTTTAAGAAAAGCCTCGAAAGATTGCTTATACGCTGATATGAATGCGTTTGAGCTTTCGGTAGTTCAGGAGTGGCTAAGAGTGGGCAAGAGTATTGAATGCTGTTGGATCTCACGTATTTATAGACGTGAGATTCAGATTCAAATACTAGCCGTTTGGACACATCCGGAAAAGTCTCTGTCCTCGCATGTCCTTCTGCAGGCGGCAGGTAGGAATTTCCGGAAAGCGCCATACCTTTGATCGCTTTATCTGACACAGATCTCTTTGTGTCAGAACGACTCTATTCGTCAGTACGAGGAATCGGAACTGGTGTCTTGAACTGATAGACTTTAAGGCATCCTCCTTAAAGTCATACACTGTCAGTTACTTCCTCAGACGAATCTTCTTTTTGTCTCTAAGTCTTCGGGAGAGCGAATCTTCAATTCTGCTGATAACCTCCGACTGGTAGATCATTCTGGTGATCTTGTGCTGGCAGTCTCTGCTGGTGACTTTCCTTAGCACAATCAAGGTCTACCACTTTGTCTGATGTTATCTCTTGGAATCTCCCGTGACTGGTGGCTTCACCGCTGGTGAATAGTGTCAGCCAGAACACATATTCTGCTGGTAAGATCTCTCAGCCTCCTGCTGGTGAAATCTTCCCAACTGGTGAACAGTAACCAGTCAATAGCTCTACTCCATGCTGATGAACAGTGTCAGCATGAGTCTTCGTCAGCCGCTTGCTGGTGAGACTTCTCTCAACTGGTAAGCACATCTCATGCTGGTGAACAGTAGCCAGCATGAGTCTTGATCAGCTGCGACTTACAACTCAAAAGACCTAAACAGGACTTTACATTTGAGATCTAGAGCTATCTAGAGACAAACTGACGCTGGTTGGACTTAGGATTTGATCCACCAAAACACTTAATCACCAAATCTAAGATCTAAGCTATCAGCTGGAGAAGGGAAACTTAGCCAGATTTCCCAACACACGAAAGCCACTCCGGACGGTATTTGAAAAGATGAGAGAAAGTAGCTATCAATGGAAGGAAGAAGGCTACCCGGAGGAGGTGAATTTTGAAACTCGAAGGTGGAGGAACGATCATAGGAACTCTCAAGATGAGTATGATTATGAAAGTTGGAAGGCTCCTATAAGAGGAAAAAGGGTTGATACGTTGCCTATGAACGAGGAAGGAGAAAAGAAGTTTGAAAAAGGCAACGAGATGTTTGAAGAAATTCAAGCACAACTTTCAATCATTGCTAATCATTTGAGTGAAAGAGAGCAAGAAAAGATAGAGAAGGTGAAGGACGAAGAAATAGAGGAGGTCCAAGAAGATGAACCGGAGAAGGAAAGAGAGGTGTTACTTCAAGAAGATGCGGCAAATGAAGACATTGAGAAGCCGGTGCAAATCTTGGAATACATGGAGAAGGGTGAGAGTGAGATGCCTTCACCGGAAGAAATGCTAAATGATCCGACCATTGTAAGTTTGTTGGAAGAGGAGAGATTGATATCAAGCAAGGAATGTGATGGAAGGTTTGAGGAGCCAATGGAGGAAGAGCTAAAAAGTAAACTAGCTATTATTGTCGCGGGAGTTGAGAAGGATCTTATCATTCACCCGGTTCACAAGTTGGATGAACGAATTGATGAGTTTCTTGTAGTGGTGATTCATTTGGATGATGCCTTGGAGATCAAATCAAAGAAGGAATCACCACCTTTTATAGTCGAGTTTGTCAAGACATGCAACCTTCCTTGGAGAGATGATAGGGGAGAAAGAAAGATCACCTTGGACAAATTGCTTCCAGGTAAATGCCGATTAAGGAAGAAAGGTGTATTAAAAACCCACACAATTTTTGATAATGGGTGATGTGGTAAGGTCGTCGAGCTTTCGACGTTAAACAAGCGCTTATTGGGAGGCAACCCAATGTTTAAATTTTGTTATCTTTATATTCTTCAATAATGTGTTGTTAATTGTTGATTGAATAACAGTTGAGTGTTGTGATGAAGGATTCTTGATTGTGTGGATTTACAAATTTAGCTATCTTGTGAATGAAGAGTAGAAGGATGGAAGGCCGTTGGTTCGTGGGAATTGTCGGAGAAAAAGCAGAAATTGGGGGAATTCAGGGGTGCTCGGCCGAGCCAAGTCGAGCAAGTGGACAGAGAGCTCGCTCGCCCAACCGTGTGCAGGCTCGGGCGAGCCAAACCGAGGCTTTGGACAGAGAGCTCGCTCGCCCGAACGCATGCAGGCTCGGGCGAGCCAAGGCGTGAAAAAACCCCCGCTCGGTCGAGCCATCTCTCGCTCGGCCGAGCCCTGCGGCATTTTTATATGTTCGCTCGAGCCATTGCTCGCCCCATCCAACAATTGGTCAAAATTTCTCTTCCCAAATTTTCTCCCATACTGTGTTATTGTTAATTGTTCCTATCTCACATCTTAATTCTTCTCATGGCAAGCAAGAGAGCAAGGGGGGAACCTTCTTCTTCCGATGGCCGCCCAAAGAAGTTCGACGATGAGGAGTTTGAAAAATTCAAGAAATTGGAACAGCGGCAAGTTGTGGGCACGAAATACTTGTGCCGTGAGACATTGAAGGCTTTGAAATTGAAGGACGACGTGTGGAGCCTTCTCTCCGGGATTGGGTGGAAGAAGATGCTTCATGCCAAATGGCCGGGGTACATGGAATTGGCGAGGGAGTTCTTTGCCTCCGTCACGATCATGAAAGGCATTGGCGGTACCCCTTTGTCAATGAAATTCAAGCTTCAAGGTACTGAATACTTTTACCAGAGAGCTAAAATTGATGAACTTTTTGGTAGTGATCCGGAGTCTATTTTTATGCATGAGAATGTGGAACTTGGGGAGTTTTGGAAATCTATCACGGGTGTTCAATTGGATAGGAAGTTTAATATTAAGGAATGTAGAGCCACTTCTATTAAGAATCCTGTTATACGTTATATTCATAAGTTTGTTGGTGGTTCTGTTGGTGGGAGGTACGAGTCTAGTAATTTGATTACTCCCGAAATCCATATGTTATATGCATTGATGAATGGGATTAAATTCTCCTTGGGGGCTATGTTGATGGATGCATGGAGTCGTGCTGCTAACACCAACACTCGTACTTTTACTTGTGGGATGCTTACTCCTGTTTTTATGGATATTGGTGTTGAATTGTCTGGTCCTACCGCTCCTCCTCTGTTTTTGGATACCTGTTCGTTGCTTCAAGGAAGATTTTTGATTCCTAAACCTCGTGGAGATTCTTTTTATTATAAATTTGGGGAGTATGTACTGGAACTTCCTTATGATGGGCTCACTACTGTGTCGGAATTGGGGGATCGTTCCAACTGGTTGTTGGATTCTGAAGATCACCTCGATTGTGTAGGAGTTCTGTCTCCAGATGGGTATTTCACTTCTTTGGCACAGTTGAGCGGGAGGAGTGGTGATTCGGGTGCTGGCCCTAGTATTCGGGCGCCGTCTCGGATGACAGATTGGCAGCGGCAGATGTACTCTATGCTGCAGCAGACTAATACCTCTATCGAGTCTTTGTCTTCCTCTTTGCAGGGTCTTGATGCTTCCATGACTGCTCGTTTTGATGGTCTTGATAGGCGAGTGGACTCTGTTCAGGAGGACGTGAGAGAGCTGCAGCACCGAGTCCCCATTCCGTACCAATCTCGCAGAGAACGCCAGTAGCAGCTACAGGATAGAGTTGAGCAGTGACGCACCTACTACCTTTTTACAAATTTAGTCTAACTTGACTAAATTTGGGGGGATTGGTCGGTAGTTGGTGCTCTGGGTTATCTCTCTTCTCTATCCCTTTATCATCCTTATCACTCTTCCTTAGCTAGTGTAGTTTAGTTTAGTTGATTTGAATAATGACTTGAATTCGATATGGTTGTATTGATCTACTTATATTACTATGGTTGTGGATGTGAGGTGAATTTTTGATGATTTGGTATTGAATGGATTGATCGTTTATGGACAAGTACTTGTGCTTAATTCTTTCTATTTGGCATTGGTATGTGGAATGTATTATGGTTTGGAATGAATGGTGGAACGTGGGCATATTGCTTTATTTTTGTTGAATGAATGCTTGGATTGTGGAAGTTGGTGGAAATGAGAACTTAATTGGCTAGGTTATGCTCAAGTTTTTGGTGGTGTGTTGTTTTGAGTAGGTGCAAATAAGGAATGGAGAGCGGAGATCGTGCCTACTGATGGGTAACGCTTTCTATCGTTCTTCTACCGTTTAGTTTTAATTGTTTCGTGTTATGGTATGTAGATTGTTTGTAGTAATGTTGTGTGCTTGTGTTTGTGTGTGATGAACTCGAATTAGACTTGAGATTTAATCATGATTTACTTAGGGAAGTTTGATGCCTACTTTAACCAATGATAGAGCGGAATCTAGTTTTCAAAGCATGTTTTAAGTTTAACTTTTGAATTGCCGAGTTTTGTATGTGGTTAATGCATAGGACTTGATAAAAAGCCGTGAAGTTTGAGCTATGATATTGTCATATCTATTTCGATTGTGAGTGGCAAGATTGAGAGTACGTGATCTAGAACTTGCATCCGTTCTCTATCTATTCGCATGAGTGTGTAACTAGAAAATGATCTTAGGCCATCATTTCTTAGTCCTACCTTTCACACCGGGAGTATAAGGTGGTTTTTATCATAATTTTGCCTTTCATATCTTTGACCCCCGTGATTGAGCTTTATTTGGTGAATCTTCTTGATATAATTAGGATCAAGTTTGGGGGGAAAGAGTGTATGAGGGTGAATACGGTGATGAGAGTTGGGATGGGAATAGATTGGAATTGTGATGATGAAAATGTTGAGGCAAGAAAAGAGTGAAATGTAGGATCATTGTTGATCCTAGAAAAATGAGCACCTACCAAACAAAATTTTGGTGCAAGTGTTTGAAAAAAAAAAAAGGGGAAAGAAAATGTGTGTTGATAAGCACCAACAAGATGAATAAAAGATGGTGCTAGAAAAAAAAGAGAAGAAGAAAAAAAAAAAGAAAAAGAAAAGAAAAAGTGTTGAGAAATGAATAAGCCTCGGGAGATTGTAGTGGTTCGAAAAGAATAAGTTTGGGGGTTTTGGGAAATTGAGAAGTTTAGTCACTTTGGCCCAAAACCACTCACCTTTTTGTTAGCCACGTTACAACCCGTGTAAAGACCTTTTTGATTCTAGAAACTAACTCGTTGTAGTATAGTGGTGAGAATGGATGCAAGCCTATGGAAATCAAGCTCGATATCTTGTGAATGTGTGAATCTCATCATCCCTAAACACGTGAGGGAGTGCTTTCGTTTCTTGTATCCGATCTTGATGAGTGGTTCATGTCCTTGGCATTAACCTAGTTACAAAGTTAGGTGATAATCTCGTTTTACTTAAGCATGCTAAGATAACTTTGATGAGCTATGAGGAATCACATGAGGTAGGTTGAAGACTTTTCTTTGTTTTGATTGAGGACAATCAAAGGTTTAAGTTTGGGGGATTATGATACGTGCGTAAATTGACCTATATTTTGGTGTGTTTGTGTGCTTGTTTTGGTTATTTTACGCCCGTATCATAGGTTTTTCTTCATGATTGGTTGTGTTTTGGTTTGGTTTTCGTGTTTTGTGTGTTTCATGTGTGTAGGTTCAGTTTTGAGCATAATCGAGCATTTTCGGTGGAGTTTCGGTGGAAAATCGCACGAAGTTGGAGGTTTTGAGGTGTCGCTCGCCCGAGCTTGTGCAGGCTCGGCCGAGCCGTGGTTCAGAGGGTTTGATCGACCGCACGGTAGCAGGCTCGGCCGAGCCATGGTTTAAGGAAGGCTCGGCCGAGCGCGGTTTGGACCGGGCGAGCATTCCTGTTTCTCAGCATTTTTGGCGGTTTCTAACTTCAACCGGGCGAGCCATTCTTCGACCGGGCGATCCGAGGGTCATTTTTCTTGTCTATAAAAGGGGGAGAATTGAGATTAGATAGAACTTTTGGCCATATTTCATTTTTAGAAGTTAGAATTCTCTCTCACGATCGTAACTACCATTCTTCTCATCTACAACCAAGGAGCTTCAATCTCATTCCTTGGAGGAAATTTGAAGGATCAAGCTTGGTAGATCAAGACACAAGACCAAATTAGGGAAGAATCTTCTTTCTATTCTCAATTGTAATGATTTTCAACAATTCCTACTTTGTAATTGCACAATTGATGGATATGATGAGCTAAACTTCTATTGGATGTTGAATTGAGAGAGGATGCATGAAATTGGAATTGATTTTTGCTTGTTTACCTTTCTATGTGTGATTGGAGCATGCTAGAGCCTTTTCACAATCCCTAAGTGTAGGTATTAGCCAATTTAGGTGATGATTGATACGAGTATTGCAGCCGTTACGCGGATATGAGTGTCGCGAATAGCATGTTTCCTTGTGTTATTTTATCCAATCCATGTGCGGGTAGATGGCATAGGGCGATGATTCACGTTCCTTTTGGAGTGAGCTATAGCCGATAACGTGACTGTTTGAGGTGGTAGTTTCATCAACGGTCGGTCTACCGTGACTGGGGGTCGACTAGGGTAGGGTGAGAGTTCATCCTCATAGAAATTAAATTGTGTTTACAACGAATATCGATCTAATGGATTGCATCCAAACTTGATTCAACATCCTCTTTTCTTTAATTGCGTACTTCGTTGTCTTGATTTACCATTGATTGGAGATTGATTGAGAATATTGTGGTGAAATGATGATGATATGTTATGTTTGGATTAGTTAGATTTACATTGCTTTCTTAGGATTTTAGACAAAACTCAACGACTTGAAATTTACCTAGCTACCAAACTTCACTCGGTACTTTAGTACTCTAATAGGCGAAGCGGAGAAGGAACCGGGTTGACAATTTATTCTTTGACAAGCTCTTTAGAGGGTGAACTTCTAGAGGCACGTCACACATGACTAGTTTCTTTCTTAGCAGTCATCCTTGTCTGCTGATTCCTCTAGCAGCTACCATCTGCTGAGAATACTTCTAGCAATCTAATTTATTACAACTCGATATTTTACCTGAACAGGACATTACACATGAGTTTCTAGACTATGCTAGACTTCAGCAATGATCGACTAAACTACTAAGGCTTTGATTCAACAAAACCTTTTACAATTCTGATCTAAGGGAGAATTACAACATAATTCCTAACAGTTTTGAATGTCCATATCTACACACAAATCGAACCTCAACTACTTGGCGTCCACTGTGGGGCCTTTGGAACAAAGTTCTGGTTTTTTTTGCAGGAAATGGCTGAAGGACACGCTCTGACAATGAGTTCTGACGTTGAAAGCTCCTCGACCAGGCAGGCAAAAGTCCTGGAGAAGCGGACTAATGCACTCAAAAATCTGCTACTGGGAATGGAGCAACACCGCGCGATGCAACTAGCGCTAAGTTTCCCTCCACCAACTCCCTCGTCGATGAGCAACCCCAATGTGGCGCAAGTTATGAACCAAGTATGGGATGCGCAGCAGGAAATCACAAGGATTAACCTCCAAATGGAGCAAATGACAAGGGCCCACAAAGAAGTGCTCGAGGAAAATCAACGCCTTCGCGCAGCCAGGCCCGCAATGAACACCCAATCCGTGGGTCGATGCCCCCGAAAGCTCCACTCGGCACCCTCCAATCACTTCGAGAAATCTGAATGTGGAATTCGACCACAACACCGGTAGGCGCGGTCAGGACGCGCCCCCTAACACTAGAGGCGAAGGACCCAGGACCAGGGCTGAAGGAGCCGGAACACCCTGGACTGGGGCTAGTAGAGGCGAAGGACCCAAGACCGGGTCTGCTAGGGGCAACGCTCCTGCAGCTGCCCCAACAGCGATGAACGCGATGGAGAGTCGCCTGAATTACTTTGAGTCTCTGCTGGCTCGAATTCTGGCAATGCCACCCCTAGTAAAGGAACATTCTAATGGAAAGTTACGCAGACTCTCCCTTCACCCCCAGCATCGCCAATGTCGAGATCTCAGCTAGATTCATCCCACCAAACTACATCCCTTATGATGGGACCACAGACCCAGAGAATCATATTGCGATCTACAAGAAAAAGATGTTCGCCGCCTCCATCCCAGCCAAGGAACGTGAGGCATGCATGTGTAAAATTTGGGTCCAGCCTGACCGGAACTGCTTTGGAGTGGTTCGTGAGCCTCCCACGGGGTTGCATCTCCACTTTCACTGAACATCACCAGTTGTTTCGAAGAGAGTACGCCAGCTATTGGAAATTAGAAAAACACCCCGAGGAGTTCTATGCCATCATTCAGAAGCCACAGGAGCCCCTGCGCTCCTACGTAGCCCGCTTAAACAAAGAGCTAGTCAACATTCCGAACTGCCCTCAAACCACCGCAATAGGGGCTTTCAGGAAAAGCCTGGACGTAGACTCTGGTCTTTACAAGGAATTAACCTTCTATCCCTGCCAGACACTCGACGATGCCCTCAACAAGGTTGGGGCTCGTACAAAATGGGAGGAAGATGAACCTTATTGGGTTTTGCAAAAGAATGCCTTGCGCACCCCGGGGCGATCAACAAGGGACGACAAGTTTGATCCTCATGACAAGAAGGACACAAGGTCACACCCGTACGCTCGGACACCAAGGAGCAGCACTCCCAACGTGCTCGATTACACCCTAAGCATCGTACCTGTTGACCTCGTAAACAACGTGCTAAAGCAGATGCCCGGGGCTATAAGGTTGCCGCAACAGACCCCGCGTCTTGAGACACTAAGAAATTCTATGAATTTCACAACGACCACGATCATCGTACGGAACAGTGCCGAGCACTAAGAATCAAGGTCATGGAACTCCTGAAAAAGGGGATGCTGAAGGAATACTTGTCACCGAAGGGCAAGAAGACCTGGACCCGAGGAAGGGCCGACCCCGGGAAGAAACCAGACGAGGCCAACGTCCCAACCGTCCACTACATCATTGGAGGGTCTGACGTGAGTGGGATCAACTACAGCTCCGCCAAGAGGGCTTGCCGAGCTGCAAGAAATATGGATGGAATACCTCGCAAGAACCCGGAGCACGAAATTATTGAGTTTACCAGCGAAGAGGCGCCGGGGATACACCATCCGCATCACGACGCCTTGGTCATCTCCCTGCCCATCTTGAACTGTCGCGTTCGCCGGATCTTGGTAGATAACAGGAGCTCAATGAACGTACTGTTCTATTAGGACTTCAAAGAGATGGGTATTCCCGAGTCTATGTTGATAGGTAACATCACCTAGCTAACTGGATTCAGTGGAGAGAAGAGGGACACACTAGGCGACGTACGTCTCCCCGTCTATTGCGGTGGGGAGAATTTGGATCTGACCTTTCAGGTCGTGGACGCCCCGTCAGCCTACAACACCATTTTAGGATGACCATGGTTACACGAACTCCAGGCCATCCCATCCACTTATCACCCAGTGGTTAAATTCCCCACGAGATGGGGGATACACACCATTCACGCGGAGCAGACAACATCCCGTGAATGCTACTACACCAGTCTCAAAGCGGTGAACATTATTGAAGAATCTGTAAGAACTATGCCGCCCGAGAAACTAGAAGAAGTCCCACTAGACGATCGCGACCCTACAAGAACCACCATCATTGGTGCAGAGCTCGCCCCAGAAGTACGCTCTGAGCTCGTGAAGTTCTTGCGGACCCAACCACACGTCTTCGCTTGGTCACACAAGGACATGACGGTAATAGACTCAGGAGTCATGACCCACCGTCTGCAGGTCGATCCCCACAAAAAGCAAATTCAGCGAAGACGACGAAGGTTCGCACCTAAAAAGAACCAGGCTACCAACGAGGAAATTGACAAACTCCTCAGAATCGGATCCGTCCGGGAGGTCAAATATCCCACGTGGCTGGCCAACATCGTGGTCATGAAAAAGAAGAATGGAAAGAATCGGGTATGCATCGACTTCACTGACCTCAACAAAGCTTGCCCCAAGGACCCTTACCCGCTGCCTCACATTGACAGTATCGTCAACGCCACCACGGGACACGAGCTTCTAAGCTTTATGGATGTCTTCTCAGGATATAATCAAATCTAGATGCACCCAGCGAACCAGGAGAAGACAACCTTCATGACCAACAAGGGGATATACTGCTAGAAAGTGATGCCATTCGGCCTCAAGAACGCCGGATCAACGTGCCAAAGACTGGTCAACAAGATGTTCAAACACTTGATTGGGAAAACCTTGGAGGTGTACATCGATGACATGCTTGTAAAATCTCTCAAAGCCAAAGATCACGTGGGGAACCTCTGCGAAGCTTTCAAAACCTTCAAGAAGTACAACATGAAGCTCAACCCCGCGTCATGATGATAGGGAATTTGCGAAGAAATGCGACCGGTGTCAGAGGTTCGAGGCCATCTCCCATATAAGCGCCGAAACCCTGCACGCAACCATCACCACGTGGCCTTTCATGTCTTGGGGGATGGATATTGTGGGTAAGTTACCCAAAGGATTGGTCCAGAAAGAATACATCGTCATAGCCACCGACTATTTCACAAAATGGGTAGAAGCCGAGGCACTAAGAAACACGGGAGAGGTAGAAGTCATGAAGTTCTTATGGGCGCATATCTTGTGTCGGTTCGGGGTCCCAAGAGAAATACGAACGAATAACGGGGCACAATTCATGAGTAGCAAAGTTAAAGCCTTCTGCGATAAGTTCAGAATTAAGCTCATATTCTCTACACCGAGATAACCCAAAGCAAACAGGCTGGCTGAATCAACAAACAAGACGCTCATCAACACTTTAAAGAAGAAACGTGAAGACCACAAATCTCGGTGAGTGGAAGAACTACCCGGGGTACTATGGTCCTACCGGACAACCCCACGGACAGCACCCGGGGCTACCCCATTCTCCCTGGCCTACGGGGAAGAAGCTGTGATACCTGTGGAAACACAAGTACGAAGCCTTGATAAGTTCATTATTCCACTCACTTATCTATATTATTTTCTACTATTTAATTTGGTTTTCTTAAGTTTATATATATATTTCATGCATTAGTCTATTATATGTGGTGTTACGCTTGTCATGGTGCGTTTTTGCAAGATTAAGGCTTAAATTCATTGGAAAATCGTTCCAAAAGCAGTGATGTGCAAGAGTAGCAGTGAAGAGTTTCTCCACATAAATAATTCAGGCTATTGGTGCATGGAAATGGATATATCTTTGAGTTAGCTTTCCAACGCAACTGAAATCGGGTCAATCAGAGTTCGGGAGTGAAAGTTATGGCCAAAATCGTGAGACCGCGCAGACGGGGCAGAGCTCCTGTTCGACCGACGGAGTTTCGACAACGACCGAGGTGAAGAACATGCGCGTCGACTGACGCCTGTCCACCGAAGTCGACAGAAATCTGGCGAAATTTGCTCAAATTTGAATCAAATCGGATTTCCTGCCCTAAAATGATAGGATACACATCCCCCACTATAAATAGGCCTTAAATTCGAGTTTTACACACCAATCATCACCCATTATCACCTATTAACATCATATATCATCCTGAATCATATTTTGCATCCTTGAACTTTCAGCAATTTTTATTTTTCCAGCACGAACTTTATTTTCTTGTAAGTTATTTTTTTTATGCAATTTAATAATATATTTTGTTTTTGTTTTCTATCTGCTATGAGTGGCTAGAAACCCTAGCGGGTTCTAGGGCAACAAATATCAATATGCGATGCATGTTTAATTGATTAACAATGAATTGCTTGGTTTTGAATTCCTGTTTGAATTGTTAGGATTTACAATTAATCAGATCGAAAGATAGAATTAATTCTAGGTTTACAGTTATTGATTGAAGGTCTAAAAAGTGAAAATTGATAACAGGAAAATGATTTTAAATACAATTAAGAATCTGTCCTAGGGGAAGATAATAATTGTAGGGTTTAATATGAGGATTTATGAAAGATTGATTAGTATTGTGTTATTGAGGCCGACAAAGTATATACATTCACATACTAGTAATCTAGGCTATAATTGTCCGACCAAGAAGGTATAGTACATTAAGATTTCCCACCGAAGCAAGTTAATTGATTATGTGTATTTTGATTGATAGTTCGCCCTAGGATCTGTGTCTCTTTAAATCTGCTTTTAAAATCTTTAAATTTCCGTTTTGTTTCTTTAAATTCCAAAACTCAAAACCCCTAATTTCTGATAACTCAAACAATAGATCTTAGGATTATAGCTACTACATAAAATAATTTCGTTACACAATTCCTCTGGGTTCGACAACTTTAGGGTACTCTTATAAATTTATTTGCCACTATGTCTGCAATTTATTTGTAGAAATTACAGTGATCAAGCTCGCGGGTTGAATTCTGCCAACTAGAAAGCAACAACCACGATTTCATAATAGGACGCGAGCTAATTGACAAAGTAAGGAACGAAGCCCACGCCCGATTGACACAAAGACCACAACAAGTAGAGAAATTCTTTAACGAAAGATTAAGACTGCGGACCTTCCAAGAAGTTGACCTAGTGCTAAGGAAAGTATTCCAGAATACCAAGGAAGACAAAGCAGGAAAGCTCGCCCCCCAATGGGAAAGACCGTACGTGGTAGTTGGGATCTCTGGAAGAGGGGCTTACAGCCTCGCCGACCTAGACGGGAGGCCCTATGCAACAGTTGGAATATCAAACACGTAAAACGATACTACTAGTGAAATCGTTCTTGGGTCCTGTACGAGGGACCCAAAAGATACGCCTCTCTCCCTCAGCCTACTCCTTTTTACTTACGCACTATTTTATAACCCGTTCTTTTACTTTTGATACAAGACACTAACCTGAGCGTTGGAGGGGCAATGCTTCGCGCATCGCCCACACTCATGACTCTCCCCTGTTTTGTTCCTAGTAGCTTACGATAGAGAGGACGAAGCAGAAATATGGAAAGGCCTACAATAAAGTAGTAGACATGTACATATCAAAAAGACCACCCTTGAACACCTAAGGGGGAAGGGTGACCACGATTTTGCAGAACAAATTGTTCAACAAAAACTACAGACAAAATAAAAAAGCATAAAGTTGAGGAAACTTAAAAGAGTTCAGCAAAAGTTTAAAGTTTTTTCTTAGAAACCATCAAGCAGCGGTGGACTTAGAAGGCTCGGCGGTGTCGATCTGCTGGCCGGACTGGTCCCCATCTTGCGGGTTATCAACCTTGGGAGCTCGCTGGGGAACTTCTTCGGTGGAGGCTTGCTTGCGACTCTCCGTCGTCCTTCTCCAGCTCAGGGGTTGGCTCCTTATGCTGGGCCCCCTCCTTCGGCTCGTCAAGGAAGTCCAAGTTCAGTTCAAGAAATTTGAGAGAAATGCAACCACGGACCTCACCCATCGTCTGTCCTACCATCATCTGCGGAGAAACCCAGAGATGTCAAAATAAGAAGAAACAGAAAAAAGGATCAGCACGTTCCTACCTCATAAGTATCGCTGAAATGCTTAGACATGATGATAGTGGAGTAGTCCAAGCCCTCTCCTCGCTTCAGCCTAGCAATCTCATCGTCCAGTTCACTAAGCTCCTATTTGAAGTTAATATCCTGGGCTTGGAGCTCTTCCCGCGCCGACCCTAGCAGAGCTGTTAATGTGCATATTTCCTCATGGAGAGAGTCGACCTCCGCCGCAGCATGGGCGAACTCCTTCTTTACTTTAGTCGACCCCTCCTTCACCTTCTCAGTTCTAGGTGACACCGTCGCAGCTCTTCCTGGGAGCTAGCCAGCTCCCCCTCCAGCTCCTGCACCTCCTCCACTAGTTCACGGACCCTCAGACCTTCAGATTTAGCTCTTGCAAGCTCCTTCACCTGGTCCTCCACATGGATGGCCACCTCCTTATGGAACTCCAGCAGATCCATCACACCCTGTACCAACACACAACACTAAAAGAAGGCACCACCTTAAGAAAACCTAAAGCAAGAAGAATCCACCATTACCTCCAGGACCTTTTGATCCACGCCGGTCACCCTCTAAAAAGCTTGTCCAACCGAGATGTCCGGAGGGACCGCCGAGCTAGTCAACAATCGTCGGGCCCGTTACACAAAAGCCTCCACGTTCGCAACATGACTTTGGAGAAGAGGAGGAGGAGGTTGATTCCGGGATCTATCAACCTCCCGGTCATGAGACTCCTCATAAACTGCCTCTCCCCCTGTTCCACCGTCGTCCTCTTAGGAGGAGGGGAGCTAGCCCGTCTTCCCGAGGAGGCCGCTTCCTCTCTGACTGGCCCGCTGATAAGCTCGGATTTTGACTCACTTATCTTATTGCTTTCAAGTATTTTATTTAGTATTATTGATTTTACTTATATATTTTGAGCATGAGTCAAGTTTATGGGGTATTATGCTTGCCATGGTGTATTTTTACAGGTTTTAGGCCGAATTCAATGGAAACCCGTACTGAAAGCAGTAGATGTTCAAAGAAACAGTCACGACTTCTTCCACAGATGGAATCTGTGCTAATGGAACATGGAATTTGAAAGATCTTTGAATTAGCTTTCCAATGCAACTGGAATCGGGTCAATCGGAGTTTGGGAGTGAAAGTTGTGGCCAAAACCGTGAGACTGCGCAGAAGGATCGAAAGGGGGAAAACGTCTCTGTCTCGATCGATATGAAATCAACATCGACCGATGCAAGGGGATCCGCATCGACCGATGCAAGCCCCATGTCGACCGAGACAGACCCAGAAAAAGGAATTTTCGAGGTTTTTATGGTTAAATCATATTTTTTGCCCTAGATCCCAATTTATACACCTCTACCTCTGTAAATACTTGTTTTGCTCGAGTTTTGAGGGTTCTCCCCTGAATCTTCTTTAGTTTTTCTTTTGGAATAGGAGTTTTTGAAGATTTAATTATTTTAGAGAGGATTCAACCTTTTATTTTTATTGTAAGTTTTCATTATGCAATTTAAATAATATGTTTCTTGTGTTTCTTTCCATCATGAGTGGCTAGAAACCCTAGCGGGTTCTAGGGCTATGTGTAATTGATCATTTTAGCATATTAGATTAATCAACTTAAATTGCATGGTTTCAATTCCTGATTTAATTGATAGAATTTAGGATTGATAATGGATCGAGAGATTTAATTGATTCTTTATTCATAGTTGTTAATTGAAAGACCGAGAGGAGAAAGTTTATAATAGGAAGAGGAATTGAATATAATTGGTTTTCTATCTCAAAAGGAAGATTATTCAATTGTAGGGAATTAAATCTATTCAATTGTAGGGAATTAAATCTATTTTTATTCAGGTTGATTATTATTGTGTTCTTGAGGCCAACAAAGCATACAGTCACATGATTAGATCTCGCAAGAATGACAAGTATGAAAGGATGAATGTCGATCATGAGTTTTATTCAAATGAGCCGGTTAATATGGTGCACGATGCGAATATTGAGAATCCAAGTCATTTGCATAAAATTCTGGAGGATGCAGAAATGCCTCCGTACCCTGAGTGCACTAAATTCACGAAGTTATCAGCAACCGTTAAGCTATATAATTTGAAAGCAAAATACGGCTGGAGTGATACTTCATTTACAGAGCTGCTGGTGTTGATAAGAGAAATACTGCCAAACGATAATGTAATGCCTTCATCTTTGTACGAGGCAAAAAAGAGTCTATCCACATTAGGGATGAAGTATGAAAATATTCACGCTTGCCCTCAAGATTACATTTTGTATCGGAATGAACATGCTAATTTGGTGAGTTTCCCTACTTGTGGAACATCAAGGTGGAAGGTAATTAAGAAAGATAAAGTTTTTGTTGGTGCTCCTGTAAAGGAGAGCAAGATATGTGATGGAGTCCCGACTAAGGTTTTATGGTACTTTCCTCCAATACCTAGGCTTCAGAGAATGTTTCAAATTAAAGAGATTTCCAACAACTTAACGTGGCATGCTCACAAGAGATTAAGTGATGGCTATCTACGTCATCCGGCAGATGCACCAGCGTGGAAACATGTGGATGAAAGGTGGCTAGAGTTTGGAAACGAATCTAGAAATCTTTGATTGGCACTTTCAGCAGATGGTATCAATCCTCATAGTGTTCAGTCGTCCAAATATAGTTGTTGGCCAATAATTCTTATAACATACAACCTTCCCCCATGGCTATGAATGAAAAGAAAGCATATGATGCTCACTTTGTTGGTGTCAGGTCCTCCTCATCCTGGAAATGACATAGATGTATATCTGACACCTTTGATCGATGACCTAAAACATGATGGCCGAAAGCTACATTGCAGAAGAAGCTTTGGAGTTCTGTTCAGAGTACTTATCTGATATACACACCATAGGACTGCAATCCACAAATCGCTGCCATGTGAAATTATGTAGGCCTTTATCTAGTGGGAAAGTTTCACAAATTGATAAGAGTGGGAGCAAGCACATCAGTACGTGCTGACAAATGAAGATATTGTAAACTCGTTCATCAAGTAAGCACTGTACCTTATGACTTATTTAAAATGTCAATCATATTTTAAAACTTTTTATGTAAATTTACATACTATTTATTGCAGGGAGCATATAGCACACATAAAGAATATGTATCCTAGAAAAGTACGATTCCAAAAATGGATTCAAGATGAGCACAATCAAAATTTCATCTTGTGGTTTAAAAAGAGGGTAAGTGTTATTTTACCTACATTAGGTTATGTATTTTTTTTAAAAAAAAATTACAAATCATGTAATAGTTAATTAAATTTAGGTAGCAAGCGCGAAGCTGGATTCAGAGCGATTGAAATGGTTAGCTCGAGGACCAAATCTACGAGTTATGAAGTATGATGCTTATATGATAAATGGTGTAACATTTCACACCAAAGCACGTGATAATTTACGAGCTATTCAAAACTCCAGAGTAAGCATGGGTGCAAAAATAATGCAAGTCTCCAGTGCAAAGGATAATCATCCTATAATCTCAGACATGACATTTTATGGAGTAATAGATGAAATATGGGAACTTGATTATGCCAGTTTTCAACATGTGATGTTCAAATGTAGCTGGGTGGAGAACAATAATGGGGTTAAGGTTAATGAGCTTGGATTTACATTGGTGAATCTCAACAGAATTGAATTCAAGTCCGATTCTTTTATCTTAGCCAATCATGCAAATCAAGTTTTTTATGTTCAAGACCCTGAAAATTCTGCTTGGTCCGTTATGCTGCTACTCCAAATGTAGCTTACAATGAAGAAATTGACGATGATGACTTCAGTGATTTTGCCATTCATCATCAACATTTTAGCATAGGATTACCGAACATAGATTTGGGTAGTGAAGTTGATATATCATGTGTTCGTGGAGATTGTGATGGAATATGGGTAAATTATGAATAATTGTAATGGGGTATGATCAATATATACATTTAATAAGTTGTTTATTTTCATATTTACTTCAATTGGGTAATGAATAATTGTAGTTGGTAAAATATATTTTCAGGTATATCTTCTGCTGGTGATTCTAGTCAAGGTTCAAAATCTTCAAGAGCTAGTAAAGGGAAGATGCACCTCGATAGGCTGTTCATACGAAGGACTAAGGGCGATAAAACCAATGTCAAAGTGAATGATTTAGGGCAGCACATTGGTCCAGAAGCTTCAGAATTACAGAGTTATATAGGAGTACTTGCAAGACAGAATATTAGAGTTTCTTATAATGAATGGAGAGATGTGCCTGGTGAGGATAAGGAGAAGATCTGAGAATTTGTCATTGTAAGTAATGTTTTCGATGTAAGTGTTTCTTTGTAGTTATAGTAAAATCTAACTATTATTTTTATTTTGTTATCTTTTTATAATTAGTGTTCAACTTGGATCCGGACTGGAAGAAAAATTGTTTAAGTTCAGCAAATACTAAATGGCGACAATGGAAATCAAAACTATATAAAAAATATATTTTTGAAAAAGAAGATCAACCTGAGCTGTTATATAATCCACCACCAGATGAGGGTATCAAACCGGACGATAGGAAAGATTTTGTTTTTACTCGCATTTTTGAGCCGGCTAAGGTAAAATATATTTTTGCTAATTTTTTTGAATAAGACATTTTTTAATAATCAATATCTTTACAGAAAAAAGTCGAGAACTAGCGGATCTGAGAGATAAAAATATATATCCTCATCGCATATCACGCAAAGGATATGCTGGACTACGAGAAGAAATGATAAATTTATTTTAAAATTTTCGATACCTTTATTGTAAAATTATATATAACTTACTAACTATTACTAATAACAGTCGGGGAAAAATGAATTAACTGGAATTGAAGAGATTGATAGAGCTCTCTTGTGGAAGCAAGCACAAGCTAATAAAAAGGGAGAGTTTGAAGGTGAACCGATCACTGAGACTGTTGCAAAAATTTTAAGTATCAATAAAAAATTTGAATAAATATCTTTGTTTTTACATAATTAATCATTGTGGCTTTATAGGATGAATATATACAGCAGAAGGCTGAGGGCACCTTTTCGAGCACAGAAGACATATTGTCTCAGCACTAGGCAAGCCCCAAAGTTCAGGACGTATTAAGGGTGTGAGACGTTATGTCACCCCGTCTAGTTATCGCAGAATCCATTCTGAATCTGCAAAAGACCATGAGCTCGTAATAATAAAACAAGAGATGACAATGATGAAAGAACAAATGAAAATGATGATGCAGATGATACAAAAAGGTTCGACGAATGATGAAAAAGGTAGTTGTTCAATGCAAAACAAAGTTTTAGAAGTTGTAGCCAACGATGAAGTAGAAGTTATTCCAAAAAAGGTATATATAATAGTTAAATATTTTATCTACTTATAGATGCTTATTAATTCTTCAAATATTAATTATTTTGCAAGGAAAAAGTACCAAAACGAGCAGCACCAGCGGAGTTGAAAGCTAAAGACATACCTATTTCTTTGAGGTTGTTGTATATGGCTTCAATACATATTCTCGGTTCTGACCGCAGTATTCAAATACCTATCCACGTGGATGTCTTTGGTCAAGCTAACAGAATTGTTTATATTTCCTTGATGACATCAAGCATTAATATGAGTTGGAGCCTATCGAAGCATCATCCATATATGCTTATATATTATAAGTTTATTTTAACTATTTATGATTTGTTTTACCATTATATATAATATTTATTACAAAAATAATTTGATGCATGTGTGAACTTTCAGGCACTTGTATAATGTTTGTGTGGATATGGAGATTACACATAATATCAGATTTTTGGATCCCTGTTCTGTCGCATTCAACGGAAGGAATGCTAATTTAGAAGAAAAGTCCAAAATTGTAGCCCAAAGACTATTTTATATATCAGAAAATCAGCTTCTTTTAGTGCCATGCAACGTCGGATACGTGCTTGCTTAATTGCTTAGTAATCTTATGAATATTATAGTTGGTGAGAACTAATTCACAATTTTTTTTTCTTTAAAACTAGCTTTCATTGGATCCTATTAGTCGTTGATGCACATGGTGAGAAGGTGTTTGTGATGGATCCTCTGCAAAATGCAATTCATTATGTTGATTGGAAAAAAATTATGGACAAGTAAGTTATAAATTAAATTAAAGAAAGTAGATAAATATATTTATATTGACTTTTTAATTTGAATATAATGTCAGGACTATGAAAATATTTAATACTTCAATAGGAAAAAGAGTCTCATGCATTTCTTGCGAGATCGTCAAGGTATGTGTGTCTCACTTAATAATTTCAAAGTTAATGCATTAACTGTCTATTAAACTATACGATGATACAGTGTCCACAGCAGCCCGATGCTGAACAATGTGGCTATTATGTCAGCCGATATATGAAGGACATCATTGATGGTATTCGTGATTCTCTTCCGTTGACAGATATGGTAATTTAAATATATCAATTTATTACAAAATTTTTATTTCAGTTCTAACTCATTAACTTATTAATTCATTGCAACTATTTATTGTGTTTGTGCAACTATTTTAATAATTTAATGCAGAAATGTATAGCACACGTGAAATCAATGAAGTTCGTACAGAATGGTGTGAAATTGTTGAGCATCATATGAGATCAGGTATGTCGGTGTGCTTGATTACTCAGATATGGCAATATGAATGATGACTTATCTTTGAAATTGATTTCATGTATATATAGTTGTATTTGGTCAGCTTGATTATGTGAGGTATGAGGGTTGTGTTATTGTTATTATGTGACATTGTTGTTTGTTGGTTTTTTGGTTTAATCATTTTAAGATGTTATTATGCTTTTCGATTGTCATTAAGATATTTGAATTATATAAATGTAGTTTGTTGATTTTTGGGTTGAACCATTTTAAGCTGTTATGCGGCCCAATTTTTGTTAATGATATATATCTACTTAAGTGACTATGAATTAGTAATGGTTATTGATTTCATGTTTGCGGTTTGTGGTTGTCGTGTTCTTATTAGTTTAGGTTTCCAATTTCAATGTGTTGTGCTATTAGTAATGATTTCTTGATTTCATGCAGTCCCTTTTCAGAATGTCTGACCAAAAAGCTTTGGACCACAGATCTATTTGAGGCATATGTGAAGAAGATTTCTGATGTACTTATTTTACTTTGTATAGTTGTAGTTAGTTTTAACACTACATTATTTTAAAATGTATGTAATTTTGAGAAATTAATTTAATTGTGAGAATTATTAAATTGTTGTTTTCTATTGTTTTAATCGTTTTTACATTATATAAATTATTGTATATCATTTTTTACAGGATTTTCAAAATTAAACAAAAAAAAAATAGAAAAAAAAAATATATATAATAGACGACGCGGATGTCCGCGTTGTCTATATCTCAATATACAACGCGGAACTCCACGTTGTCTATTAGCGTCCAGCAATGGACTACACTTAAATAGACAATGCAGAAATTTTAAATAGACTACTCGATTTCCGCATTGTCTATTAGCTTTTTTGTTGTAGTGCAGGAGAAGCAAAGCACAACCATTGAGATGGATCCACCGCACAAACAGAATGAGGAAGATAATCATGAGATGCCACCTTTGGAGGAAACCGATGGTCCAAGAGATGAATCAAATGCGGGAGTTGGTCGGGCAGCTGATGTTAGAAAGAGAAGCAGATCGAGCTGAGGCTGCAAGGAGAGACCGAGAAAGAGAGCAAGAAAAGCTGCACCGAGAGGACTCCGACGATGAGGATCCTAATGCCATGGCAAAGAAGTACAGACCGCAACCCGGTAATGAGAGATTCGTTATTGGTATCAATGCCAATAACTTTGAACTCAAAACCGGTCTTATTCAGATGGTTCAACAGAACCAATTTTGTGGTCAAGCTGTGGAGGACCCTTACACTCACCTCAGGATGTTTGTGGACGTTTGTGAGACCATCAAGCAGAATGGAGTCACCCAGGATGTGATCCATCAGCGCTTGTTCCCCTTCTCACTTCGGGATCAGGCTCGAACGTGGTTTACAGCCCTGGACTGCAGCAGCATCCGCACTTGGGCCGATCTCAGAGCAGAGTTCCTCTCTGCGTTCTTTCCTCCATCAGTCTTGATCCAAAAGAATATGGAGATCTTGCAGTTCCACTAGAAGATGGATGAATCTTTGTTTGAGGTATGGAGCACGTGGAATGAGCTGTTGAGGAGCTGCCCGGGCCATGGAGTTGATACCGAGGAGCAGGCCCACATCTTCTACCGAGGGATGAACGAGAGTACCCAAGCAGCTGTTGATTATGCCGCGGGAGGTTCTCTGATAAGCAAGTCACCTGAAAAGGCCCTCAAGTTGTTCAAGAACATGGCCTTGCATACTCAACAGTGGGCCAATCCAAGGAGGCCTCAAGTCAAGGCAATTGAGAAGAAGGAACCCGATGACACTCTCAAAAAGGAGATTGAAAAGCACAAGGAGGAGATGGAAAAACTAACTTCTAATGTTTCTGTTGTTTCTGCTGCACAGGTTGAACCCATTGCTGATGTGAATTTCATGAACCGAGGAGGCTATCAGAATCAATTTCAAAATCAATATCAAAATCAGCAACGAGGTGGAGGACATCAGCATTACCATCCAAAGCAGCACGCCGGCTTCTCTTATGCTAATCCGGCGGGTGGAGAATTTCCCCCACCTGGTTTTGATGTGCAGGATGGAGAAATCACTGAAAATAAGAAAGAGAGTTTGGATGTGGTGTTGGCCAAGTATATCAAAGCTTCAGATTATCGACTTGGGAAGATAGAACAAGAAGTGGCAGGAGTGCACACAATGATTGATCTATTTAGCAAACATGTTCAGACGCTTGAAGCCCAAGTCAGACAGATTGCGACCACCATTGGAGTCCAGCACAAGCAAGGGCAACTCCAGGGCACTACTGAGGTGAATCTGAAGAATCAGAAGGAGTGCAAAGCAATTACTTTGAGGTCTGGCATGAGTTACAAAGGTCCCGGGAAGATTTTGGACAAGTTTGGGGGAGAAGAAGAGGAAAATCCCGAGTGGGATGCCTTTGTTTCGACAGACGCACATCCCGCATCGGTCGATGCAGATAGATCGAACAAGGTGGAGAAGACGGGCAACACAACCACGTCGACCGACACACCTTCACATCGACCGACGCGGAGTCCAGGGACATCGACCGAGATTCCTGTAAAACAGTCGACACAGAAGGTTGTTTAAGGAAGTTCTTCGGCTGCAACAGATGAGCCTATTCCCCCAATGCCCTTTCCTCAAAGGTTTGCCAAGCAGAAGGAAGACTCCAAGTTTGCTAGGTTTGTGGAGAATTTGAAGAAAGTCAGCATCAATATACCACTAATCGAAGCTTTGAGAGCGATCCCGGGTTACATGAAGTACCTCCGGAAACTGATGAGCGAGAAGAAGCAGTTTGTGGAGAACTCAACTGTGAAGATACATGAGCAGTGCATCTTGCTACTTCAAAAGCAAGTGCCTATCAAGAGGAGTGATCCAGGTTGTTTCTCGATTCCAGTCGAGATTGAGGGATAGAGTTTCAAAGGGTGTTGTGCGACACTGGTGCCAACATCAATGTTATGCCTTATTTCATCTTCAAGCGCCTCAACATTGGAGAACTGAGGCCGACTACAATTACTGTGCAAATGGCAGACCAATTTGTGTCTCGCCCCAAAGGTATACTTGAGGATGTTCTCATTCGTGTGGGTCATTTAATCTTTCCTGCAGATTTTGTAGTGTATGATATGAAGGAAGACTGCAATATGCCCTTGATCTTGGGACGAGAATTGTTGGACACCAGTGCAGCATTGATCGACTGCCGAGGGGGAGAGATCACCATTCGTGCCAATGATGAAAAGATCACCTTCGTGATCGACAAAAGCCGACAACAGTCAGAGTGCAACCGCATCACATCAATTGAAGATTCTGAAGATGAAATGGAGGATGCCGAGGAAGAAAAGGAGGAGAAAACTTCCATTGAATGAATGGGAGCAAGGAAATGGGTTGGTGAAATTGTCAACTAAGCCATCCCTTTCCGAGCTCACTACTGTCATTCAAGACCGCAAAGTCTACATGGTGGATGCAAAAGGGCGGAGAGTCTGGACCCAACCCATTGGGCATGGTGATTTGAGGTATCGTCGAGCCGCAACATTAAATCAAGCACTTGTTGGGAGGTAACGAAATGTTTACTTGCTTTCTTTTCAATTTCCTCTTATTTTTGGTTTTTAGAATTTACTTTCAATTTTCGAATTTGTCATTTCTATTTTTTATGCTTTCAAAAAAACAAAATTAAAAATAAAAATAAATATCAAGGAACAGTGTCTGTTTGGACTGACGCAGGCCTGACGTCGCTCGACACAGACAGCTCGATGTGAAGCACTTCAACCTGAAGGAGGGATTGACATGAAGGCTCCACGTCGACAGACGCAGAGCCTGCGTCGGTCGACGCGGAGTGCCAACAACAAGAATTTCACACCGCACGATTTTCTGAAGGTTCCGGGATAAAAAGTTGATGTCTGAGATCAACCACCAGGTACCGTTCTCTCTCTTGTCTGATTTTCAAAAAATTTCCACTCTTTGAGTTGGAAATAAGTTTGGGGGTGTGGACAAGAGTTTGAACATTCTATCTTTTATTTATTCCGCTTTCTGCATTTAATTTTTGCCTAGATTAAAATATTTTCATGCTATTTTTGTCAGGAATTTTTTTTAGTTTTGATGCAAACCGAATGAGATTGTGAGATAGAATCAAATGGTGGATGAGTTTGGATAGATTGTGACTATGGTTAATTGCCTATGAAAGTAGAATACCGCATAATAGAATTGATTTGAAGCTTACACTTGCATGATGATTGGGTTGATTTGAAGTTGACTGTGGAGGAGAATTTAAACCCTTGTGTGAGATTTTTTAGCCTTATATTTGTTTGATGTGAGATTCGCATGTATGTTTTTATTTCTCTAGAACTTGCTTATTTTCTGTTTCGAGACTGCATAGTGTGCACAAGTTTAGGAGATGATATTAGGCCATCTTTGTTAACCCAATATCCTAAACACTGTCCCTTCACAATTAAATTGTCCCTAGTTAGCTACGTTGAGCCTTTACAATTCTTTCCGTGTCTAAGAGGTTATGAATGTGCTGGTCTAGCTCGTGTCTTGAGTTGTGGTTTGATGGGGTAGATTGATGTGATTTGGAGATAAGAAATATCAAATTAGTGGTTGATGCAAAGTTGGGTATTAAAATAGCTCAAAAGATGAATTAGAATTCTCATAAGCCCTCTGAAAAATAAAAGAATGTGTTCAAAGTATTGAAAGGGTATAAGAGATTCAAAAGAGCTAGGAAAAAGAGAAAAAGAAGAAGAAAAAAAAAGAGATATCTAAGGAGATGAGGATGATGTTAGAGAGTGGTTTAAATTTTATTGAGTTGGCCAGCTTGATGAATTTTAGTCACTTGAGCAAATTTCCCTACCTTGTCACAAAAAGCCTACATTACAACCCGTTGAAAGTCCTTTTTGATCCAATACTTGTGTGCACATTCTAGCAGTGGAGATATTAGAGAATTTGCAAGCCTATGGTAGAAATTTCTTCATACATGTGTTGAGTGCTTTCATCTAATCCTAAACACTTGAGAGTTTGAGCAATACACTTCCCATGAGTTCCTCTACAGTTGATGAATAGTCTCTCTCTTTCAAATTGTTTGTGTGAGTGGATTTTTGATTCTTGATTGTGATGAATCTTGTGAGGCATTGCACATTGACTACATGATCTTTTGATTTCTTTCTTGCCTATTGATTGAGGACAATCAAACATTTAAGCTTGGGGGGTTTGATAAGCTCGGATTTTGATTCACTTATCTTATTTCTTACAAGTATTTTATTTAGTTTTATTGATTTTACTTATATATTTTGAGCATGAGTCAAGTTTATGGGGTATTATGCTTGCCATGGTGTATTTTTACAGGTTTAGGCCGAATTCAATGGAAACCCGTACCGAAAGCAGCAGATGTTCAAAGAAACAGTAACGACTTCTTCCACGGATGGAATCTGAGCTAATAGAGTATGGCATTTGAAAGATCTTTGAATTATCTTTCCAATGCAACTTGAATTAGGTCAATTGGAGTTTGGGAGTGAAAGTTGTGGCCAAAACTGTTAGACTGCGTAGAAGCATCGAAAGGGGGAACACGTCTCTGTCTCGACCGATATGAAGTCCACGTCAACCGACACAAGGGGATCCACGTCGACCAATGCAAGCCCCGTGTCGACCGAGACAGACCCTGAAAAAGGAATTTTCGAGATTTTTAAGTTAAATCATATTTTTGGCCCTAGATCCCAATTTATACACCTCTACCTCTATAAATACTTGTTTTGCTCGAGTTTTGAGGGTTCTCCCCTGAATCTTCTTTAGTTTTTCTCTTGGAGTTGGAGTTTTTGAAGATTTAATTATTTTGGAGAGGATTCAACCTTTATTTTTATTGTAAGTTTTCATTATGCAATTTAATAATATGTTTCTTGTGTTTCTTTCTATCATGAGTGGCTAGAAACCCTAGCGGGTTCTAGGGCTACGTGTAATTGATCATGTTTGCATGTTAGATTAATCAACTCAAATTGCATGGTTTCAATTCCTAATTTAATTGATAGAATTTAGGATTGATAATGGATCGAGAGATGAAATTGATTCTTTATTCATAGTTGTTAATTGAAAGACCGAGAGGAGAAAATTAATAAAATGAAGAGGAATTGAATATAATTGGTTTTCTGTCTCAAACGGAAGATTATTCAATTGTAGGGAATTAAATCTATTTTTATTCAGGTTGATTATTATTGTGTTCTTGAGGCCAACAAAGCATATACAGTCACATGATATTAAACTAGGTTAAAATTGCCCAACCAAGGAATTTTAATACTTTTTTTTTATTTCCCACCATTGTAGAGTTGATTATCTTGCATGTATTCTGATTCATTATTTGCCCTAGAATCTGTGTCTCTTTATATTTGCTTTTCAAAACCCTTTAAATTTCTGCATTGTTATCTTTATTTTCCAAAACCAAAACCTAATTTATGTTTACTCAAACAATAAGTCTTAAAACTATAGTCAGTACATGAGATGGTTCCGTTACACAATTCCTCTGGGTTCGACTACCTTTGGGTATCTTTATAAATTTATTTACCACTGTATTTGCAATTAATCTGCGAATTTTGCAGTGATCACTCTCCTCTCCTTTTGCCTCTCCTTCAGCTTCAACGCTTCAGCAAGAGTTGCCCTCGTTGACTTGGTTCCTCTCATTCTCACTGGTAGATCCACCACCCTTCCGTCCGGGTACCTGATACTGTTTGTCGAGATACACATCCCTGCCCTCAACTCCTTCGACGAGGTCACCTGGGCAGCGTATGCCTTGTTGACCCTCTTCAGCTCCTCCTTCGTGAGCTCTATCCACTTCAAACCTGCAGGAATAATCACCATGTATCAAAGCTAAGTTAACCTCAAACAAATTAAAAATCAGCACAAGAAGCAAGAACCAACTTAAAGTAATATGCTTGACTGGAACAAACTCAGGGCTCCTCGCATCCATCTCCAAGAAAAACCACCGACTCCACCATCTTGAAGAGTTGTCGGGAGCGCCGGTGACCAGTGGGGGCCTCTCCCCCGTCCATCGTGTAGCATAATAATAGCTCGGCCAGTGGGGGTTAAGACAATACAAATAATGCCACTCGTAGATGGAGGGCAGACCGAGTCCTTGATCAATGAAGATCAGGAACGTTCCCACCAGATAATTGATAAGTTCGTTATTTCAATCACTTATCTATATAATTTTTTACTATTTTATGTATTTTTCTTGAGTTTATAGATATATTTCATGCATGAGTCTATTATATCTGGTGTTTCGCTTGTCATGGTGTGTTTTTGTAGTTTTTAGGCTTTAGTTTACTGGAAAACCGTTTCGAAAGCAGTGACCTGCAAGAGTATCAGTGAAGGATTTCTCCACACTAGGAATTTGGGCTATTGGTGCATGACAATGGATAGAGCTTTGAGTTAGCTTTCCTACACAACTGGAATCGGGTCAATCGGAGTTTGGAGGTGAGAGTTATGGCCAAAACAGTGAGACCGCGCAGAAGAGAAGAAGTTCGATTTCGACTGACGGAGAGTCGACCTCGATCGAGGTGAAGACACACACTTAGATCAAAGCCACTCCACCTCGATCGAGATGCGTGTCAAATTGGTGAAATCTGCTTAAATTTGAATCAAATCGAATCTTCAGCCCTAGATTTGATAGGATACACACCCACTATTATAAATAGTCTGTATTTCGAGTTTTATTCACCCAGAATCATACTTTGCATCCTTTAACTTTCAGCATCCTTTATTTTTCCAGCAAGAACCTTTATTTTATTGTAAGTTATTTTCTGCACTTTAATAATATGTTTGTTTTTGGCTTTCTATCTGTGATGTGTGGCTAGATACCCTAGCGGGTTCTAGGGCAACGAATATCTATCAAATGCATGATTAATTGATTAACATTGAATTACTTGGTTTTGAATTCCTGTTTGCATTATTAGGATTTAGAATTAATTAGATCGAAAGATAGAATTAATTTTAGTTTTATAGTTGTTAATTGAAAGACAGAAAGGAGAAAATTAATAACAGGAAAAGGAATTTGAATACAATTATAATATTTGTCCTAGGGGAAAATAGTAATTGTAGGGTTAATCTGATGAATTATGAAAGATTGATTAGTATTGTGTTATTGAGGCCGACAAAGCATATACATTCACATGCTAGTAATCTAGGTTATAATTGTCCGACCAAGAAGTTATAGTACATTAATATTTCCCACCAAAGCAAGTTAATTGATTATGTGTATTTTGATTGATAGTTCGTGTAGGGTTTTTATGTGAACCGAATCACCAAAACCAAACTGAACCGGATCGATCTATGGATATTGCCCATAATTAATTTCTCAAAACCCTAGCATGCTCCTATGAATTTAATACGAAGAATTGTGGATTGAGAGATTTACCGAAACTCCGTAGTGTCTGTATCGATCTTTTGCGTTTGAATTCCAAACTTCAATTCAACCATGCAATTCGAATTGTCTGCGAAAACAGAAATTAGCAATCTAATTTCAAAACAAATTCGAAATAAAGAAATAGAGAAAGAAGAAGTTATGTTCTCCAGATCAGGTCTTCAGATCTGTGTCCCGGAGCTGTTCAGATCTACTACTGGTGAGGACTCCGTAGATCTGTGGCTTGAGCAGGACCAGAATTCGAAAATTCTCCTCCTTTCCCTTCTCAAAAATGGCACCCCCTATCTCTCTTAGGTTTAGGGTTTTTCAACTGTGTTATGACTTATGAGAGAGAGCTGTCTATTTATAGACCTAGGGTTGGAAACCCTAATGGGCCATTTTGGGCTCAATTCAGCACACTTGTTGGGCCAGACCTGGGACCTAATGCAAATAATAAAGTGGGCCTATAAATTAATTAATTCCCATGTCCACAACCCAGGACACAATTAATTAATTAATATTAATTCTTTTTCACCACAGAATTAATACTGACCTACCCCTTTATTACCACGTTATGAGAACGGGTTGCATTAATTGAGAATCCCCATATTTAAGGTTACCGGACATTCATTATTTAATCGGAGCCTCTGACAAGCTCTAACTACAATTAATTAATATCTTATTAGTCCTGAGTAGTACCACTCAAACCTTATCACTCGTGCCTGAACTTAATCAGCCTGCAGGACATTGGCACGATGAATGTTATTGAGCTCCTCAGGGAATGTCCCCATCCTATTACTCGGATATGGTTACCTAAGTTCAATCTCAGGCGGTACTACACGAACTGCTGTTACCCAAGATGCGGATATTCGAGCACGTTACTCAGGCTCTCCACCATGGCAAGTCAAAGCAAAAGTCAACCCGTGCAAATCCCTGAACCTTCGTTAGGGTTTGGACTCAATCAATATAACGAGATCTTTTATTCGCTGATGTCAGACAGACGAATATATCTCACTGCGGTCCATCAATACGCCACCTCTGCGTACCAGCATGTCAAGTAACCAAGACAGACTACTTATTCCGACAATGCCGCAGCCATCCGGACAAACGCATCCTCATACGCTGTCTCGGCTGTGATCATGGTTTATGTCTCACTAGGTCAAGTGATCATATTGTCTTCTGCGATCTACAACACGCCGTATGATCGTCCCTATTGGTGAGACAAGAGGATACCATTGTTCATACATGTACAATTGTTAACAGATAGGAGAAATAAACCGTTGTATACTCATTGTAATAAATGCTTTCAGTATACAAAACCCATCAATCTTCTTAATCAGCACATCGCCCCTCGATACGATTTCTCGTATGATATGGTACTTTCTCTCTATGTGTTTGCTTGCCCTGTGAGACCACGGCTCCTTTGAGTTTGCCACCGCACCAGAGTTATCACAATAAATTGTGATGCTCCTCGGCGAACTCGGGATCACGCCTTACTCTAAAAGGTAGTTCCGGAGCCACACCCCCTCTTTCGAGGCGTTGGAG
>JAPKLW010002066.1:48363-78163 GCA_026898455.1 Plectranthus barbatus
AACTGATTGATGAGGATACCTTCCAGTCGCGAGTGACAGGGGTGCACCGGTGGGAGCACCGCGGGGAGATGGCATTTTATAATTCCAGGGTGCCTGAATTCTCAATCTTCAACATAATCCCGACCAGCGGCCTCCCCCACCAGTCAGTATATGCCTCAAGAATTTTTGACTGGTGCCTGCCCCTGCAGCCAGTGGAATACTTCAATTCCACTCTCTATGAGTATGCTGAAAACATCACGGCGGAGGTGGAAAATGCCGTCAATGACGAAATGATATCCAGCTACCGAAGACTCTGGAGGGTGGATCCGGAACTATGTCTGGAGTTCCGGAGGTGGAGGATTTTCGATCGATGCGAGCGCCTGCTGACAGTGGAGAAGCGGGCGGTCCTCTATGCCAGGCTGGGTCTTGGCTACTGGAGAGCGGAGGAGGAGTGGGCTCATGCCTTCATGGGCACTGATCCTGAATGCCCCCAGCAGCTGTCTACAAGGAGGATCAAGCGCCGATTGCGGAAAATCGCTGAGTATAGGCAGCTGACTGGAAGCTCCGGCCTCCTGCCACTGAAAAAGATCAAGTTACCTTTCCTCCAGTTTCGAGTCACCAGTCGGGGGTACCAGCTGACGTACGCGCTCCGTCGCCTCAAAGTGCTGGTTACCCTCCCAAGGATCCCTCCCTACCATGCTATATTGTTCGACATGGCTGCCTGCGCTCTGCTGGTAGACCACTTAGTAGAGGAGGATCCCTCTCGTGGTTGGTGGCTAACCCTTGCCGTCCCCCCTGTTCCTACTGTTTCGGGCGATCTTGTCCCTAATCATATGGACTGGCAAGTGGTGGACCTCACAGCCCCACCCATTTTTGAACAAGTCCAGCCAGCTCCAGCAGCAGTGCCAGTAGTGGAGCCAGCAGTCGAAGTGCCAGTAGAGGAGTCAGCAGCAGCTGATGTACCAGCAGAGGAACCAGCTGCAGCAGCGGCACCAGCGGAGGAGCCAGCCCCAATGGAGATATCAGCTGAATCTGAACCAGCAATGGCTCCTTCCGCAACTGATGTGCCTTCCTCTTCCATAGAAGTATCAGCGCAGCCAATCTCCGAGATCCATCCTCCTGCGCAGCTTCTTGCACTCATTGATGCCAGGATGGATCAGCGCTTAGCCACCTTCCGAACTGAAATTGCTCAACAGATGGAGTCTGTAACCGCTGGAGTGTCCTCCTTTTTGGCGCGGATCCAAGAGGGGGAAAGTACGCGAGCACGTGCTGAGGCAGAGAGAGCTCGTCTTGCTGAAGAGGAGAGGAGAATTGCTGCTGAGGAAAGGGAGAAGAGCAGACAAGATATGGCAGCGCTCACTGAGATCCTGAGGTCGCTCACAAGCAGAACTCAATCACCAGGATCATCTTCTCAGCCATAGTCTTGTTTCTCTATTTTTTGTTGTAAGTATTTGTATCTCTAGACTAGTCAGTTTTCTATCCTGTACTTGTAACTGCAACATATTAAATGGATTGATTACTGACAAGTTGATGACAATTCCTCATTGTCCAACAAATTGTCTAAGTATTTACTTACCAGCTGAACTTACACTTCCAGTGTAATCAGCACCAGCACTCGTATCACACACTTTAAATCTTTTTGCTCTGATCTCAATTTTCATATTTTAAACGAGCAATATCTCTCCTGGTTTGAGGGGGAATATTTTTAGTTAGAGCTGATGTGAGGAAGTATTTTCATGGGTTTAGATCTGATAGGTTTATTTTGTAAAACCCTGAAACACTTTGTAACTTTCCTCATCAGCTGAGTGCTCGCTGGTTAGGCTTTGATCGCACCAAAAAGGGGGAAATTGTTGGGAAATTTGGCTAAGTTTCCTTTCCCCAGTAGCTACTTGTTTAGATTCTAGTTTTGGTGTTTTGGTGGATCAAATCCTAAGTCCTACCAGCGTCAGTTTGTCTCTAGAATAGCTCTAGTCTCAAATGTAAAGTCCTGTTTAGGTCTTTTGAGTTGTAAGTCGCAGCTGATCAAGACTCATGCTGACACTGTTCACCAGCATGAGAAGTGCTTACACTGATCAAGACTCATGCTGACACTGTTCACCAGTTGGAAAAGTCTCATCCGAAGGCGGCTGACAAAGACTCGTGCTGACACTGTTCATCAGCATGAGAAAGAGCTAATGACTGGTTACTGTTCACCAGTTGGGAAGGATTTCACCAGCAGGCGGCTGACAAATCCTACCAGCAGAATACGTGTTCTCACTGACACTATTCACCAGCGGTGAAGCCACCAGTCATGGGAGATTCCAAGAGTTAACATCCAGACAAATTGGTAGACTTAGATTGTGCCAACGCAAGTCACCAGCAGAGACTGCCAGCACAAGATCACCAGTATGTTCTGCCAGTCGGATGTTACCAGCAGAATTCAAGATTCGCTCTCCCAGAGTCTTAGAGACAAAAAGAAGATTCGTTTGAGGAATAAACTGACAAAGTATGACTTTAAGGGAGGATACCTTAAAGTCTATCAGTTCAAGACACCAGTTCCAATTCCTCGTACTGACGAATAGTGCCATTCTGACATAAAGAGATTAATGTCAGATAAAGTGGACAAAAGCATGGCGCTTTCCGGAAATTCCTACCTGCCGCCGTCTGAAGGACATGCGAGGACAGAGACCTTTTCCGGATGTGTCCAAACGGCTAGAAGATTTGAATGGGATCCCGCGTCTATAAATACCTGGGATCCATCAACATTCAATACTCTTCTCGCCATACTCAACTACCGAAAGTCTGAAACTTTATTGCAAGCAAGCAAAACTTTCGAGGCTTTTCTTAAAGCTTTTCGTGTGTTGATTTCTTCAAACACGAGACTTCAAGCTTCCAGCTTGTAAGTTACAGATCTCTTTGGTGTTCTTTCTCTTCTGAGGAAGTTCACAGCAGCTCTTGTGCCAGCCAGCACTTGAGTTATTACGGGCTTTTGCCGTATTGAGAAGATACGTTCTTGGGAGAACTAAACACCCAAACTGCTGTGGAGGTTGAAGTGACGTGCTCGCACTCCACCAGCCGAGAAGAGAGTTGAAGAAGGAATCAAGACCGGGAGCGGTTGATCTAGCGAAGTGGTGGACAAGGGTCGCACCAGCTAGAGATAGATCGTAGGCAACTTGTACCTGATTACTCTATAGTGAATTTCCAGTGCTACGACTGGAGAGTGGACGTAAATCAGTTGATCGAACCACTATAAATCCTTTGTCTTTATTCAGTTTTCTGCATTTCATACTGATTTAAAACCCAGCACCCAAGTGCTGGTGTATATCTGAAAACAGATATAACTGTGCAAACAAGGCTAAAAATATTCTAAGTCTTGAGCTACCAGCTGACGAGCCAGTCGCCAGTCAGCTGAGTACGCAGAGTGCAAGTTGACTTACCAGCTGACAAGGTCCCAGTCAGCTGAGTAACCAGCAGAGTGCAAGAAACGATTAACCACATTTTCCGCTGCTAAGTTATACCCTGATAATCCGGGACCAACAACTTTGGCACGATGAATGTTATTGAGCTCCTCAGGGAATGTCCCCATCCTATTACTCGGATATGGTTACCTAAGTTCAGTCTCAGGCGGTACTACACGAACTGCTGTTACCCAAGATGCGGATATACGAGCACGTTACTCAGGCTCTCCACCATGGCAAGTCAAAGCAAAAGTCAACCCGTGCAAACCCCTGAACCTTTGTTATGGTTTGGACTCAATCAATATAACGAGATCTTTTATTCGCTGATGTCAGACAGACGAATATATCTCACTGCGGTCCATCAATAAGCCACCTCTGCGTACCAGCATGTCAAGTAACCAAGACAGACTACTTATTCCGACAATGCCGCAGCCATCCGGACAGACGTATCCTCATACGCTGTCTCGGCTGTGATCAGGTTTATGTCTCACTAGGTCAAGTGATCATACTGTCTTCTGCGATCTACAACACGCCGTATGATCGTCCCTATCGGTGAGACAAGAGGATACCATTGTTCATACATGTAAGATTGTTAACAGATTGGAGAAATAAACCGTTGTATACTCATTGTAATAAATGCTTTCAGTATACAAAACCCATCAGTTCGCCCTAGGATCTGTGTCTCTAAATTAATTTTCAAAACTCTTCAATTTTCCGCATTGTCATCTTTACTTTTCAAAACAAAACCCTGATTTCTGTTACTCAACCAATAGATTCTAGGATCATGGCTAGTATATGAAATAATTTCGTTATACAATTCCTCTGGGTTCGACATCCTTAGGGTACTCATATAAATTTATTTGCCACTGTGTCTGTAATTAATCTGTAGAATTATAAAGTGATCAAATTGGCGTCGTTGTCGGAGAGTTGTTAGATATTATTTTGTTACTAGTTTATTCTAGGGTTTGCTGGATTGAGTTTTGTATTTTTATTTTTCGTGTGCGTGTGTGTGATTTTTGACTTCGACTTCGATCGACGCCGAGCTGTGTCTATCGACGTTGAGAATTCACTTTAATCGATCGACACCCACATGTGTCGGTCGACGCCGAGCTTATTATTGCCTATTTTCTCTTTCAGATGGTGCATGAACACTTGGTCTCGAGGGAAGCCGCTTGAAGCCTTCAACCCCGAGATAGGAACTCTTTCCAAAAGAAAAATCGGAAGGAAAAGATGGATCCACTGGACAACCGGAACCCACAGGAGGTTGACCCAACTATGCCACCATTAGAAGACACTGATGGACTGATTACAATGGGGGATACTTTGATTCTCATTCAGGAGATGCACCAGATGCGAGAGACAGTTTGGCAGCTGACAGCGGAAAGAGAGATGGAAAGAGATGCTGCTCGAAGAAGGGAAGAGAGAGAGAGACAGCGTCTTGATGATTCAGATGATTAGGATCCGAATGCAATGGTGAGGAAATACAAGCTGCAGCCCGGCAGTGAGGGATTCGTCATTGGCATCAACGCCAATAATTTTGAACTCAAAATCGGGCTGATTCAGATAATTCAGAAGAACCAGTTTAGAGGCAGAGCCTCGGAGGATCCGTACACACACCTGCAGATCTTTGGGGAGGTCTACGAAACCATCAAGCAAAACAATGTCAGACAGGATGTGATCAGACTGATGCTATTCCCATTTTCACTGCGGGATCAAGCTCGAGCTTGGTTGACCGGATTAGACTGCAGCAAGATCCGAACTTGGGAGGAACTGCGAGCTGAGTTCCTCTCTAATTTCTTCCCACCCTCTGTCATCATAAAGAGAAAGATGGATATTCTACAATTCCATCAGAGGGTGGATGAGTCTCTATTTGAGGCCTGGAACAGGTTCAATGAACTGCTCAGGAGCTGTCCCAGCCATGGGGTTTATACTGAAGAGCAAGCTCACATTTTCTACCGGGGCATGACTGAAAGGACTCAAGAGTTCATGGACAACGCAGCTGGGGGGTCCATCATGAGCGAATCTGCAGAGAAAGCACTTAAGCTTTATAAGAAGATGGCGCTGCACAATCAAAAGTGGGCAACCCCAAGAAGGCCACCGATAAAGGCTGTGGATAAGATCGAGATTGAAGATCCTCTCAAGACTGAGGTCGAGAAGTTGAGAGAGGAGATGGATAAGTTGTCTAGGGAGCTTCTACTACTGTGGTTGCACAGGTGCAACCCGAAGCTCCTGCGGAGGTGAGCTATCTGAACAGAGGGGGATACCCCTACCAGCACCAGCAAAGGAATGAGGGATATCAATCCACCGAGAAACCACCACAGTTTCTCCAACTCCCATCCTGAGGTAGCCTGGCTACCACCACCCGGATTTGAAGTTCAGAATGGAGAAGTGGTGAAAAAGAAGAAGGACAACTTGGATGATTTGCTGGCCAAATTCATCAAGGCCTCAGACCAGCGGTTTGGGGAGCTGGAGCAGGAGATGACTGGAGTACACACTAAGGTGGATCGGATGGGAAAGCACCTGCAGATGGTTAAAATGCAAGTCAGTTAGATCGCGAACACTGTTGGGGCTCACCACAAGCAAGGACAGCTGCCGAGCACAACTGAGGTGAACCCAAGGGTTCAAAAAGACTGCAGGCTGTTACACTAAGATCCGGGATGAGTTACAAAGGTCCCGAGATGGTTCAGGATGAGTCTGAAGCTAAGGAGGCACGAAATTGCGCCACAGGAGGCTCGACTTTGATCGATGTAAGTCCCACGTCGATCAAAGTCAAGGAGATCAATGAAGAATCGAGCGACGAAGATGCCTCGATTTCGATCGACGCAGATGGCGTCGATCAAGGCACGCGAATTTTGACATTGATCGATGCCCCTCTGCATCGGTTGAAGTCAAGGCCCACCTCGAGAAAGAATCCGGCGAATTCTGAAGATCCTGTCCCGCTAATGCCATTCCATTAGAGGTTCGCGAAGCAAAAGGAGGTCTCGAAGTTCTCCAAATTTGTGGAGAACTTGAGGAAGGTCAGCATCATTATTCCACTGATCGAGGTACTGAAGGAGATCCCGGGGTACATGAATTACCTCCAGAAACTAATGAGTGGGAAGAAACAGTTCGTGGAGAATGAAATTGTGAAGATCCACGAGCAGTGCAGCCTGCTACAGCAAAAACAGGTGCCCATCAAGAGAAGCGACCCAAGATGCTTCTCTATTCCGGTGGAGATTGGAGGATGCACGTTCGAGTGAGTATTGTGCAATACTGGGGCCACTATCAATCTGATGCAATACTCGATTTACAAGGGCCTCAACATCAGAAAGACGAGGCCCAATACTATTACTCTACATATGGCGGATCGAACTGTATCTCGCCCAAAGGGAATTCTGGAAGATGTGCTCATTCGAGTGGACCATCTGATCTTCCCAGCAAACTTCGTGGTGCACGACACGAAGGAAGACGAGAGCATGCCCATAATATTGGGTCATGAGTTCCTCGATACTAGTTCCACGCTCATTGTTTGCCGAGGTGGTGAGATTACACTCTGGGCGAATGAGGAAAAGATCACCTTTGTGATCGATATAAGCAAGAGGAAGGTGGAGTGCAACCGGATCACCACCATTGTAGAAGAAGATGAGTCCGAGGAAGAGGAAGTCGCTGCTATAGAGTGGGAGCGCGGGAACGAGAGGGTGAAATTATCAACTAAGCCTCCTCAATCTGAGCTCACCACCATCATCGAAGATCGGAAAGTGTACATAGTGGATGCCAAGGGTTGGATAGTCTGGACCCGACCTCCTTGGTTTTGATCCGAGGTATCGTCGAGCTATGACGTTAAACAAAACACTTGTTGCGAAGTAACCCAACCTTTTCACTATTTTCCATTTTTTTTTAATTTTCGCATTTTTTTCCTTTTATTTTATTTTTTTTCGAATTTTGTCTGCACTAACTCTATTTTGTAGCATAAAAAAATATGGATTGCTTGACTTCAATCGATGTAGCCTAGCATCGATCAAAGCCAAGATCGGCGACGTGTTACACTTTGACCCGTGGAATGAGTCGACGAGAAGGCTTCACATCGACCGACGTGACCCTTCATCGGTCGAGGCAAAATGCCAGCTGCCCAAAATTTACGCTGCGTGAGTTTCGAAGCCTCGAGGGATAAAAAGTTGATGTCTGAGATCAACTACCAGGTATTATTCCTCCCCTTTGACTGATTCTCAAACTTTTTCCCACTCTGGAGTTGAAAATAAGTTTGGGGGGATGTGGAAAAAATGAGGAATATTTTATCTTTTTATTAACTTTTAGTATTTCAATTGTTGCATGCATAAATTTTAAAATTTTTATTCTATTTTTGTGAGGAAAATTTTGAATTTTGAGATAAAAAGAACGAGAACTAAGACTAGAATTGGTTGATAGTTTAGTTGAATTGATAGGGATTGTGATTAGATGCCTATGAATGTAGAATACCGCATGATAGGGTTTATTTCAAACTGATACTTGCATGTTGATTGAGTTTAATTGAAGTTAACTGTGGAAGAAATTTGATAACCCTTGTGTGAGAGTTGAGCCAGAATTCGTTTGATGTGAGATTCTCATGTGCGTTACAATTTCTCTAGAACTTGCTTACTTTTTTTGTGAAAACTGCATAGTGTGCACAAGTTTAGGAAATGATCTTAGGCCGTCTTTGATAGCCCAATTCCCTAAACACTGTCCCTTCACATTAAATTTCCCTAGTTAGCCATTTTGAGCCTGTACAATTTTCTTTCCTTGTCTATGAGAATAAGAAAGTATTGTCTCACTCGTGTCTTGAGTTGTGGTATACGGGGTAGATAGATTGTGAGTTGGAGATAAGAAAACATAAATTAGTGGTGAAAAAGATGTGTGAAAAGAAGCTCAGACAAAATAATTAGAATTCTCATAAGCTCAATGAAAAAGAAAAAAATCATTATAAAAAGAGCATAAGAGATTCATATGAGCTAGAAAAAGTTGTGTGTTTGCTGATATATTTGAGGAGAGGGGTAAATAAAGTTAGATGGTGGTTTGTATTGGTTGAGGAAGTACAACTCAATTGGTTTTAGTCACTTGGCCAAATTTTCCTACCATTCACATAAGCCTACATTGCAACCGTTATAAAAGTCCTTTTTTATTCTAGACATGTGTGCACATTCTAGAAGTGGTGATAGTAGAAGATTTGCAAGCCTATGGTAGAAATTCATTCATACATGTGTGAGTGCTTCATCTTTTACCTATACACTTGTGAGTTGAGCGAAACACTGTCCGTGAGTCTTACACTATTAATGGATTTTCTATCTCTTTCAAAATGCTTGTAGAAAGTGGATTTCTAACCTTGAATGTGATGAATATTGTGAGGCATTGCACTCTAATTACATAACCTTTAGATTTTTTCTTGCCTATTGATTGAGGATAATGAAACGTTCAAGTTTGGGGGATTGATAAGTTCGTTTTTTCACTTACTTATCTATATTATTTTCTACTATTTTATGTAGTTTTCTTGAGTTTATATATATATTTCATGCATGAGTCTATTATATGTGGTGTTACGCTTGTCATGGTGTGTTTTTGCAGTTTTTAGGCTTACATTCACTGGAAAACCATTCCGAGTAGTAGTGACGCTTGTATTGGCGCATTGCAATTGATAGAGCTTCGAGTTAGCTTTCCATCGCAACTGAAATTGGGTCAATCGGAGTTCAGAGGTGAGAGTTATGGCCAAAACCGTGAGACCGCACAGAAGAAAAGAAATTCGATTTCGACCGAGGGAGAGTCAACCTCGATCGAGGTGAAGACACGCACTTCGATCGACGCCACTCCACCTCGATCGAAATGTGTGTCAAATTTGCAAAATTTGCTTAAATTCGAATCAAATCGGATCTTCAGCCCTGGATTTGATAGGATAGACACCCACTATTATAAATAGCCTGTATTTTCGAGTTTTATTCACCCAGAATCATACTTTGCATCCTTTATCTTTCAGCATCCTTTATTTTTCCAGCAAGAACCTTTATTTTTATGTTTGTTTTTGGCTTTCTATCTGCGATGTGTGGCTAGAAACCCTAGCGGGTTCTAGGGTAATGAATATCTATCAAATGCATGTTTAATTGATTAACAATGAATTGCTTGGTTTTGAATTCATATTAGCATTATTAGGATTTAGAATTAATCAGATTGAAAGATAGAATTAATTCTAGGTTTATAGTTGTTAATTAAAGGACTGAAAGGAGAAAATTAATAACAGGAAAAGGAATTTGAATAAAATTAGAATATCTGTCCTAGGGGAAGATAGTAATTGTAGGGTTAATCTGATGAATTATGAAAGATTGATTAGTATTGTGTTATTGAGGCCGACAAAGCATATACATTCACATGTTAATAATCTAGGCTATAATTGTCCGACTAAGAAGTTATTGTAGATTAAGATTTCCCACCAAGCAAGTTAATTGATTATGTGTATTTTGATTGATAGTTCGCCCTAGGATCTATGTCTCTCGATTGATTTCAAAACTCTTTAATTTTCTGCATTGACATCTTTACTTTTCAAAACAAAACTCTGATTACTGTTACTCAACCAATAGATTCTAGGATCATGGCTAGTACATGAAATAATTTCGTTATACAATTCCTCTAGGTTCGACAACCTTAGGGTACTCATATAAATTTATTTGCCACTTTGTCTGCAATTAATCTGTAGAATTCTACAGTGATCAATGACACCAGGTCACCGGCGACAATTTAAAAGAATACAGGTCATAGGAATTCAACACGTTACAAAAGGAAGGGTGGAGCAGAAGGTCGATTCCCTTTTCTAAAATAGGCCGATAAAAAGCAACAAAACCCACCGGCGGACACCGCTCCTCTATTGACGGAACTCGGTACTCGGGAGGGACCCTAGCAAAAAGTTCCAGCGCCTCTACTAACTGACCTACAGAGACCGAAGAAACCACATCCCTAACTTGATCTCTTTTTTGCGTCACCCCCTTACAGGTCCTAGACTTAGCGGATTGAACTGGCAGTTCCCCGCCGGAAGAGGAAGATACTTCAACAATGTGCTGCCTAGATGGAGAACCCTCATCAACACCCTGATCGGTTTCTGGGAGACTCCTACCCAAAGACAAAGAGCCCACTTCCTCCGTGGAGAAGGGATCAGCGGACAGAGATCTAGAGAACAAGGGAGGTGTGTAGGGTTTTTTCGTAAACCGAATCACCAAAACCAAACTGAACCGGATCGATCTATGGATATTGCTCACAGTTAAAATTCTCAAAACCCTAGCATGCTCCTATGAATTTAATACGGAGAATTGTGGATTTAGGGTTTACCGTAACTCCGTCGAGTCTGAACCGATCTTTCGCATTTGAATTCCAAATCTCAATTCAACCACGCGATCCGATTTAATCTGCGAAAACAGAAATTAGAGATCTAATTTCTAGATTAAAATCGAAAAACAAAGAGAGAAGAGAAGAGAAATTTGTTCTCCAGATCAGATCTTCAGGGCTGTGTCCCAATGCTGATCAGATCTACTACTGGTGAGGACTCCGTAGAACTGTATACTGAACAGGACCAGAATCGAAATTCCCCTCCTTTGAATTCCCAAAAACGGCGCCCACCTCTCTCTCTCTAGGGTTTGTGTTTCAACTGTGTTACAACTTATTAGAGAGAGCTGTCAATTTATAGACCTAGGGTTGGAAACCCTAATGGGCCATTTTGGGCTAAATTCAACATATTTAATTGGGCCAGTCCTGGGACCTAATTCAAATAATAAAGTGGGCCTATAAATTAATTAATTCCCATGTCCACAACCCAGGACACAATTAATTAATTAATATTAATTCTTTTTCACCACAGAATTTATACTGACCT
Source organism: Plectranthus barbatus (assembly GCA_026898455.1). Taxonomy (NCBI): domain Eukaryota; kingdom Viridiplantae; phylum Streptophyta; class Magnoliopsida; order Lamiales; family Lamiaceae; genus Plectranthus; species Plectranthus barbatus. Next base: position 59,641 of record JAPKLW010002066.1, read on the forward strand.
ACCCCTTTATTACCACGTTATGAGAACGGGTTGCATTAATTGAGAATCCCCATATTTAAGGTTACCGGACATCCATTAATTAATCGGAGCCTCTGACAAGCTCTAACTACAATTAATTAATATCTTATAATTCCTGAGTAGTACCACTCAAACCTTATCACTCGTGCCTGAACTTAATCAGCCTGCAGGACTTTGGCACGATGAATGTTATTGAGCTCCTCCGGGAATGTCCCCATCCTATTACTCGGATATGGTTACCTAAGTCCAGTCTCAAGCGGTAATACACGAACTGTTGTTACCCAAGATGCGGATATACGAGCACGTTACTTAGGCTCTCCACCATGGCAAGTCAAAGCAACAGTCAACCCGTGCAAATCCCTGAACCTTCGTTAGGGTTTGAACTCAATCAATATAATGAGATCTTGTATTCACTGATGTCAGACAGACGAATATATCTCACTGCGGTCCATCAATACGCCACCTCTGCATACCAGCATGTCAAGTAACCAAGACAGACTACTTATTCCGACAATGCCGCAGCCATCCGTACAGACGTATCCTCATACGCTGTCTCGGCTGTGATCAGGTTTATGTCTCACTAGGTCAAGTGATCATATTGTCTTCTGCGATCTACAACACGCCGTATGATCGTCCCTATCGGTGAGATAAGAGGATACCATTGTTCATACATGTACGATTGTTAACAGATAGGAGAAATAAACCGTTGTATACTGATTATAATAAATGCTTTCAGTATACAAAACCCATCAAGGTGAACTACTACCCCGATTGTGAGAATCCGACTGAGACGACATTAAGGAAAAGCCAACCCAAAATCCCCAAAATTGACACTCAAGAACCCTACCACCACAAATGCAAGAGCAAACGCTAGCAAGGAATAACTTAAAATGATTGGATGGGGTTAAAGGATACTAACCTTAGTCCAAGAAACCAAAAGCGGGGGGAAATTGCAATCGCCGGAAAATGCACCTGGGAAGAGAAAATGGGAGCTCGAGCAGATGATGTAGAAGGAATGTGATTAGGCGTGCTTTTTCAGGCGACGGTTCGTCTCCTACGTACCTTACGAAACCGCCCTCCAACTTCCATGTAATTATGGTTATACCTCCACTACGCGACAAAATCGGCAACAACTCCTGCGCACGATTTTTGAAAGTCACGACCCGATTATCGGAGTCCATCCCGCACTACCCGTTAAGGCGCAAACCCAAAATAAAAAACTCCTCCTAGGGTTAACACCTCCTAAAGGACCCTAGAATCCATAAAAATGACAAATTGAAACCAAGGAAACCCCATGCAAGAGTTCCCCACGGGGATGCACAGAACCCTCCTATTTTTGTGGATCCAGACCCAAGACTCGAGCCCGCGAGATAGCTCTACGGAGCTACCAGCATTCCCATGTAAGGGCCTACTAACAGGCTCTTACACCTATCAAACTTTCCCACTGAGAGTTCAACCCTCCAAAGGAGATAGGGACCCCCACGTGGACCCCTCCTGGGCTCCCGATGCCTCCTCACGAGGAGCTCGGATTTTTCGCGCTCTGAGCACTTGCATAGGACGGGTATCACCCAGCTATTCGACATTGGGGTCTCCCACGAGCACTCAACCCCAAGCCCGAAGGGGCTATTGTTGGGCCCAAAAATGGTTGGGCTGAAAAATTAGGCCCATGCCCGATAACGACAGCAACAACCCAAAAAAAGGTCCGTATAACGAGATCCTCATGGCCCATTAGACCCAATTCTCCAAAATTGACCAAGCCAGGCCCAGGCGTGATCCAGAAGATGCACGTACCTTTTCCAGCTTCGACCTATCATCACAAAGGAAGAATGAGAAGTTCCGATGCTCGTACACGATCTGCAGAAGAAACAACACACCCGAATCCAGAGGTGCGTAAAACTTAAAAGGAGGTTTAAGGACCGCACATCAACGGACCCCAAAAGTCAGAACCACCCCCGAAGGTCCACGACCCCTATCAACGGTCCTCCCCAAATGTCAGAACCGCCCATAAAAGTAGCTGGGGTTGTAACGGCCTCCCTTAGTCTATAAAAGGGACGCCGCTAGCTCATTTTTAGACACTTTTTTTTAGCTATACACGCTTTTTACAGTTAGCTTCACTTAGGCACGCTTTTTACATATTTGGTATTGTATTGTCCCGTGGATTATTCACTCTATTTTGTCGGTCACTTTCCTATTCGGTTCTTTACAAGTTCCGAAGGTCCCTATCTACACACAAATCAAACCTCAATAATAATAATAATATGTTTTAAGTATTTGTATTGATGGATGCAAAAATGATGGAGATAAATTTTGAAAACGTAAGGCAAGGCCATGCAAAGCATCATTTCAATACTAGCAAGTAGAACTGGAAAAACAACTTTCATGATTCTAGGAGCAAAGCATGCCTTATGAAAAGAGAAATGGCCAAAGTGAAGTACCTTAGGGCTTATACATTCATATCGGAGCGCGTTGCAAAATCAAGACCATGAAGTGCAGGTACCCTCTCCAAGTCTTCTTTTGAGAACAGTGGAAACAGCTAAAACCTTAGTGAAGAAGAAACACTCCCATATTAAATTTAAATTACTTGTATAACATAATACAATGCTGATATCATCATTGTAATTCCCATAAATGGTTTTATAATTTGACAAGAATTCCTTGTTACAACCCAATTATCTTCATGGGGTGCTCTAGCCTCTAGGACTACACAGTCTAGATATTAGTTAGTGTTGGAAACTGAGTTTTAGTTTTCCCTTTATTTTAATGTTATGGTATGTCAAAACTGACTTTAAGTTTCTAGTATGTTTCTACATGTAATCCTTGTACATGATATATCAAGTTATAATATAAACTAGAAACTGAAGCTGAAGATGGAGCCAATAGAGACTTAGTCTCTAAGGGGTAAATTGTTAGAAACCAAAGATCGAGATGCACAATCAAGTTTTAGAACTTGAAATGAAGACTCTGTGAAACTTGAAACTGAAAATGTCCACAAACTAAGTTTTTGGAAATTGAGTTTTTACTGAAGAGAAGCCGAAACTTAAAACTTGAAATCAGGAGGATCTCAGTTTCTAGTTTCAGAAGTTGAAGAACACGTGAGACTCAAGAAGTAAAAAAGAATCCAAGTGGAGCTCAAAGTCATATCGAAGATTCCTAATAGTCTCGAGCAACAATCAGTACGAGAAAACTAAAGCTTGATATTCCTCGGGCTGAAACTGACTCTAACAAGAGCAGGTGAAAAGTACATTGCCAAGTCAAACGTAGATCTCAGAGTAGAGCAAAGCAGACAGAAGAATGGCTATGATTGGACGACCCAATCTTTGTGTTTAATGGGTGAATTTCTATCTCTAACGGACAAAAATTCAAATTGTCGAGACATTTACTTATAAATAGCAGACAAGCACTTCAGAGAAGAGCACCTGAATCTTTCGAAAGAACTAGCCAAAACTCTGCCAAACTGATAAGTGAAAGCACTCTGATATTCCATGTATGTCCAAGTTACGAGGCTTAGCATCTTTACTCAAGCTAATCATTCCGTGTGTCTGAACACGAGGCTGAAGCTTTCTAAGGTAAAGTTAACTAGTTGGTGTTTATTAGTTTTCAAGTAAAAAACATAGCAGTTAGTTTTCCAGTCCAGAATTCAGATTCTCTTGGGTGTTTGCCAACAACCATCATTCTGGGAAGAACAGTAAACATCCAACTTCTAGTTTGAAGGATACGATGTGCATCCTCATTTCAATCTAAAGAAGAAGCAGACGACAAGGAGTTTTTGGGCGAGTGCACTAGCAGATCGTAGGACATTGGCATCCAATGGGCTAGTTATAGATCATGAGAAGGCTTGTAATCTATTACTAAGTGAATGCTGGATTAAGTTCCGAAGAGTGGACGTAGGATTTGAGGCTCCGAACCACTATAAAATATCAAGTGTCATTCTACTTCTTTATTTAACTTTCTGCAGTTTAAGTGGTCATACTTATTTGAAACCTTCAATACTTTTTAAGTAATTAAGTTTATACTTGGAACTGAAACTTAAACCAACCTTGAGCTAAACTGAGTTTTCAGAAACTAAAACTGAAAACTAACTTTCAGTTTTCAGAAGTGCAAATCATTTTAATGCTTCTGCTGCATACAAAACAACTCTTATTTCGGGACCAACATGTGTTATTAGCGCCGGTTAGTCCTTACAGACTGATCGTTATTGAGTTGCTTAGGACTGGATCCATATTTTCTTAAACTTGTTTGTTTCTGTTGTTAAGCTTTTGTACATTAAACATGGCCCACGTTGTCAAGCTTCCCAAGTACTCAGCAGAGAAGTACAACGTATGTAAGAAGAGGTCACTGATTACGCTGAAGAATATTAACCCGGAGATGGCCAAGGTGATAGCAATCGGACCTCTGAAGATTACAAAAGTTAATACTTAGCTCGGAGGAGCTGATGGTCCAGATATCATTGAGAAGCTATATGCTGAGTGGATAGCAAAGGAGATGGCCTGTGCTCACTTGGACCTGATGGCACATGAGCTGATTCTCGCATCCCTACCAAACTCCCTAGTTAAAGAGTCCTTGGAGTATAACAATGCTAAGCAAGTATGGGATTTCCTTGGCACTCTTTGCTAGAAGACAGACTAAATGAAACGCAAGATAAGTATGAATCATTTCAAATGCTTCCCGGTGTGAGCTGAGAAACCTTGGGAGAGAGTATACAGTTGCTGATCTCAATGCCAAGATTCTCTCGAAGATACCCAAAGAAGATTGGTTTGTTAAGACCACGAGCTTAAAAGAGAAGTACTTATCGAAGATGTTGACAAAGGATGCGTTTTCCTAGCTTCAAGCTCACAAGTGGGACATACAGATGGTTAATAAAAATGAAGTTGTTCGGAGTACCAGTCGATGAGTTCATATTTTCACTCCTTTCTAGTTTGATTTGTCTTTGGTTTTCATCGAATTTCAGTTTATTTTCTTTATTTTTGTTGCATGAGTCTAGTTAGAGTGGTATTGTGCTTATAGTTGTGGATTTTTGTAGGTTTGAGGTCGAATTTACCAAAAATCCGTACCGAAAGTAGTGGATGTTCAAAGAAATAGTCACGACATTTTCTACACATAGAATTTGAGCTAATATAGCATGGAAATAAAAAGATCTTTGAGTTTAATTTCCAATGCAACTATAATCGGGTCAATCGGAGTTCGGGAGCAAAAGTTATGGCCAAATGTGTGAGAAGGTGCATAATCAATTGACGCACATGAAACCGGTCGACATGGAATTCGCGTTGACAGACGCAGATCCACATCAACTGACGTGGATGTTTTTGGCGTGTTTCTGGAAGATTTTCAGAAATATTGGGCGACATTTGGTCAAGATTGAAAAGATATATCAAATTGGAAGCCTAAAAGACTCAAGAATGAAGATATACTCAATATAGGATATAGATATGCATCAAATCTAATCCTATCTCTCATAGAATTCAGCTTTGTAAAGCCCAAATAAACACTATAAATACCCTTCTAGACTAGTTTATTCAGTCGACCTCAATCTCTATCTGAACATTAGTTCATATATCCTTCTCAACCTCAATTTCTATAGTTTGAGTTTTAGTTTTTAAGCATTTTGAATTTTAGTTTTTACTTTGAATTCCTAGCAGGTTTTAGGGTTTGAATTATTATTTTGGATGCATGTTTAGGATTAATTAATTAGGTTCATGATTCATGTGCTTATTTTTAAATTCTAAATTAATTCAAGGACCAAGAGGTGAAGATTAGTTTAGATGTCTAGCTATTGATAGAATGACCGAGAGGTGAATATTGATAGTGGGACTAGGAATGCATGATATACTCTATATTGTCCAGCCGACAAGTATTAGACTGTAGGAATTGAACTTATTTGCCTATGAGATTGACTAATTTGGTGTTCTTGAGACCGGGAGGAGATAGTCAATAATTAGTAATCTAGGTTATATTTGTCCGACCTAGGAAATATATCATAATTGCAGTATTCCACCTTCTAATTTAATTGGTTCTTACATGTTATCTATAATAAGATTTTTTCCCCTAGGATCTTTGTTTTGTTTTATTTAATATAAGTTTTTATTTTATTTTCTATGCCTAGTTTAATAATCAAAATCTATTTCTAAATTACTTAAATAATTAATCTGAAGTTATGTTTTAGTACATAGGACTATTTTTTGCATATATTTTCTCTATGGGTTCGACATTCGACTTTTAAATTTATTTGATCTTTATTCAATAATTAATCTGTTAGAAATAACAGTGATCACTAGTACACCCACGAATGAGGAAGATGTTGCCTTCTTTGTGAAGTGGGACTTCCAGAAAAGACCTAAGAAGCCCTACCAAGCAGTCAGACATCAGAATCAAAGCATGCTCCTACAACCTCATATTCCCACAAGAAAGAAGAGGAGACCTCAGTTGCTAAACTAGAGGAGCAAATGAGGAAACTGACAAAGTTGATCGATAGTGCAAAGACCAAAACTGAAAACTCTCAAGCAGGTGATCATAAACATATTGAAAGAGCACCGAAAGCTTGCTTTGAGTGCAATTCTCCCAATCACTACAAGTACGATTGCCCTCTTGTTCCTAAAGATGAGAGAGAAAGGTTGAAGAAGGTGTTCGAGAACAAAGCCTCCAAAGTTGTTGCAAAGGACATGCTCTCCAAAACCGAAGTTCCAGATATTCCTGACAATGATGATGGTTAATACACATTGGATGATGAGTTGGAAGAGGAAGCACTCTCGGTGTTCATGGATGCTTTCGGAGAAGATGCTTCAAATGCAGAAACAAAAAAAACTGAAACTGAGAAAATGGTAACTAACTCTAACCGACTTTTAAGTTCTTCTCCTCGCATACTCGAGGTCACTGAATCTATTTGCTTGGATTCAGATAATGTTTCTCTCGAAGATATTTTAAAAAGAATTTGAAAATTTTCATGTGTTTAAAGATGCTATAGTCAGCGAAAACACCTCACTGAAACTTAAAGTTTCTACTTTGACCAATGAGATTGAAGAATCGAGATCACTCGGTGAGGAACTGACCAAACTAAAAGAAGAACATTCCGTTTTACTTAAAACATTTCAAATTATTTTTTAGGAATGTGATTCTTTAAAACTTCAAGTTTCTAGAGATCAAAAACTTATTTGCTCAATTTATTCGAGCGCTAGCAAAACTGAAGATGCGTTAAAAGCTCAAATAGATCCCTATGATAAATCAGGGTTAGGTTTTTCGGAAACTATTTTGAGCAATCATGTATCTACTTCAGAAACTGGAAAACTTAAAGATCATCACATTAGAGGAAACTGAACTGAAATCAATTACCAAACTAAAAAAGAATTCAATTTGAAAACTAAATAAACCTGAGATGAAGCCGAACATGCCTAAGAAATTGGTAAAGCAATATTTCCATGTTGCGAGGAAACTAATTTCAACAACTGTGACTGAGTTTGCGAAAAGTCAGTTTCATGTCCAGATTTTATAAATCTGAGGTCCTTTAATCAAGTAAGGGGGAACACCTACTTGAGGTCGGAGCCCAACCAAATTTCTTTTTCAATGGCTAGGAAAACTTCACATCCGAGACTCTTATACAAACTCAGTTTCCTTGAAAGAGTTTTCACACACCCACCATTCCTTCTGCGTTGCAACCAAACAACATACATTATTTCAGAAGGAAGAGCAAGGTGGAGAGGAAATCACCAGTAATTAAGGTGATGCAAGTTAGGATTCCAAAAGGATGAATCCAAAGGACTATCACAACAGGACTCACAGAAGCTCGGGTACCTGATCGCTGTAAAAATTACAGATTTGTTATAATATAATAATGCAAATAAATTTATAAACCCGAAGGAATGTCGAACTCACAGGGAAAGTGCAACGAGATTATTTCATGTAGCATAGTTTAGCTATTCGCAGTTTGAGCAAATCCAATTTGAGATTAGGGTTTTTTTGTTTTCAAAATAAAAAATAGATTAGGAATAAAATTCAATATATCAAAAGCACAAATTCCAGAGAAATCAACCAATCCAATTCAACATGCATAAACAATCAATCGAAACCCAAAATAATTACTTATGTGGGAAATCTGATATTTTGGAATTAACTCCTTGGTTGGGCAATTAAAACCTAGATTATTAACTAGTGATCATCTCCTCTCGATCTCAAATACACAAGTTAATCAATCTCAATAAAGATACAGATTTGAAAACCCTACAACTGATTCTTCCTTTAGTGATAGAAACCAATTATATCAAAATTCTATTTTCCTATTATTAATTATCTCCTCTCGGTCTCAAATTAATAACTATAAACCTAATTCAATTTTCATCTCTCGATCCTTCAATCAAAAACAGATTTTAAGATCAAAACCATAGAATTTGAATCAATTAATTAAAGGTTGGATTTAACTGAATTACAAAATGCTGAAAAGGATGGAGAAAACCTTCGAACCTGTTAAGGTTTCTAGCCTAACATATTAAAATCACACATTAAAATAAACATAAAATAACTTACTTTATTCATTAAAGAAATAGGAACCTTGGAGTTCTTCAACGTCTTGAATCAAAAGCAATAATGAAAATAAAGAGTACTGGAAATTAAAGAGTTTAATGCTGAAAAATAATGATAAAAGAGAGCTAATTTTAAAGCTAATAAAGTCCTATTTATAGAGGGAGAAATTAAATCTTCAAGAGGTAATGGCTTGGGAAGGAAATATCTCCAAATTCGGCAAAAATCTGTCTTTCTGACGTCCGTGTCGATCGACAGGCTGTATTTTGGTCTACACAGCTGCAAATCAAAATTTTGTCCTCTATGTTGATTGACAGGGGCCCTGTCAATCAATACAAAGGCTTCTGTGTCGCCAGAAATCTCTTTCTTCGACTCCTTCTGCGCAGTCTCACGATTTTGGCCATAACTTGTGCTCCTGAACCCCGATTGACCCGATTCCAGTTGCGTTGGAAAGATAACTCAATAATGTTTCTATTTCCATGCTCCATTAGCTCAGATTACACGTGTGGAATAATTAGTGACTATTTCTTTGAACATCAATTGCTTTCAGTATGGGTTTTCATTGATTTTGGCTTCAAACCTACAAAATCTGAGCACGACAAGCGTAATATCCCCTATAAACAGTTAATGCTCGATTATTAACTAAAAACTCAAGTAAATGCAAGTAACCAATAAGAAAATAATGTGATAAGTGAGGCAAAATACGAGCTTATCAATCCCCCAAACTTAAACACTTGATTGTCCTCAATCAACAAAAGAATGAATCAATAGTTCAAGTAGAAGAGAAGTGCAATGCCACACAAGATTCATCACAATCAAACTCGTAAATCCACAAAACATCAACACTTTGTAAGAATCAGAAAATCTGTAAACCATGGAACACTCACAAGGGAAGTGCTTTCACTCATTCACTCAAGTGTTTAGGATAATATGAGATCACACAAGTCATGCAAATCAAGTTCTACCATAGGCTTGCAAATATTCTAGATCTCCACTGCAAATATGTACACACAAGTCTAAGATCAGGAAGGACTTTATTCAAGGTTGTAATGTAGGCTTTTTAGTGAAAGGTAGGAAAATATATGGCCAAGTGACTAAAATCAATTAAGTTGATCACTCTCAACAAATCAAAACCACTACCTATTGATATCCACCCATCTCCTATAATATTCAAAATCAAACAAGACTCTTTTATTCTTTTCTTTTTTTTTCTTTTCTTTTCTAAACATCCTTTTATACTCTTAAACAATTTTGATTATACATTTGAGCTTATAAGGACTAACAAGCACACAATTTTTTTTTCATTTTTTCTATATTTTTTCTAGAGCTCAACCTTCTCTTGCTTTCACCCTTCTAATAATATATTATCTTTCTCTCAATCATTTCTCCCTTATTCACCACCTTCTCTCATAGACAAGAGAAAACCAGAATTTTTTCTTACTCTAAGTCAAGAAAGAAAACTAAAGGCTCAATGGGGCTGACTAGGGATAAAACATTGAAAGGGACAATGTATGGGATAAAGGTTAAACAAAGATGACCTAAAATCACTTCCTAAACCTGTTCACACTAGCAGTCTCGAAAAAGAAACAAAGCAGGTTCTAGAGATACTCAATAATGCAGACACACTCACAATCAAAATTAAAGCTCAAAATCTCACACTTGGTACAATTTTTCTTCCATAGTAAACATCAAGTAATCATCAACATAATGCCTTTGTAAGTTTCAAAACAAGTAATCATGTGGTTTTCTAGATTCATATGCATACTCAACCACTATCACAATCAATGAATAATCAAGTCAATCAATTCAAATATTGCATTTTTCTAGGGTTATCTCATAGCTACGAAAATCTTCTCACAAAATCACAACTTATTCAACTAATGCAACCAAATCATGCAAGAAAATTTTTTAAACTAGGCACAAATTTAAACAAACTAAAAGCATAAAGTAAAAGGGAAGAAATAGTTTCAACTCCAAGCCCTCCTCCCCCCAAACTTATTCAATTGACAAAGGGAAAAAGTTTGAAAATCAGACTAGGAGTGAAACAATATTTTGATGTTGGTCTCGGAAACCAATTTTTTATCCCTCAGAGGCTGCAGGACTCGAAAGACAAAATTTGGTGGCTGTTGGCACTCTGTGTCGATCGATAGGGGCCCTGTCGATCAACACAGACTTCTTGTTGACCATGTGTGGGCTCAAAGTGCTCTATCGATCTGCCTCTGTGTCGATTGAAACAAAGCTCAGATTATTTTTTTATATATTTTTTTTCACTAAAAACACAAAACAGCACATGAAAATTCAATGAAAAACAGAAAGGAAATAATTGAAATAATGGGTTATCTCCCATTCAGTGCCTTACTTATCGTCGTGGCTCGACGATGCTTGTGAAACTCATCAGGGAGGTTGAAATACGAACTGCAACAACCACAACAATTGAACATTCTGTGTTGCATAGTAAGCGGTCTTGAAGTCAAGAGAGCATGAATCATGAGGCTTTGGTTCATTCGTATTTGAATGGCCCCCAACTCCTTCAGCAATTGTCTTTGGTCTTCTCCTTTGTTCTTAGTTTGATTGAAATCTTCTTTGTGTACTGGAGTGACCACATCAATGGACTCAGATGGCTCAGCTTCAACTTGTTCTTCTTTGACCTTAGTCTCTTTCTCTTCAATGTCCTCCGTGACTATGTTTGTTTTCGTGTTCGACTTAGCTCTGGACAGGATGGCATCAATGATCGACCCATTAACCTTTACGACTTTGGTTCTCTTATTTATCCATACCAATGATGGGTTGACTCTGGACAAGACTTTGTCAATGATCGACTTCTTGGGCTGAGTCGGACTGACCTCTTTATGAGCAACTTGCAGTGTTGCTTACATCTCTTGAATTTCCCTTAATTCCTTCCTTAGTAGATATGCTTCAGTAAGCAATGCCCATTGCTCTTCTCGAGTCAGATATGCGTCGGTTCTCCTTCTCATTGCTCCACATGCATCTGAAAGGAAAAGACAAAATTTTGAAAACGTCAGTTGTGTCGATCAATGATAAGCTCATATTTATACTCACTTATCTATATTTTTCTCCATTGTTTCAAGTGTTTTATGTTATGTTTTTACTTATTTCTGTGCATGAGTCTACTTTAGAGGGTGTTATGCCTTTGATGGGTGAATTTTGCAGGTTTTAGGCCAAAATCATTGGAAATCCGTACCGAAAGCAGATGATGTTCAAAGGAACAGTCACGACTTCTTCCACAGATGGAATCTGAGCTAATGGAGCACATGGATGGAAAGATCTTTGAATTAGCTTTCCAACGCAACTGGAATCGGGTCAATCGGAGTTCGGGAGAGGAAGTTATGGCCAAAACCGTGAGACTGCGCAGACAGATGCATCCGTGTCGAGAGACAGGATTTCTGTCGACCGACAGGATTCCTGTCGATCGAAATTCCTTCTGTCGGTCGACACAGAAGCCCGAAAAAGCTATTTTGGGCCTGTTTTGGCAGTTTTTGCTATTTTGACCCAATACCCAAATTAGGTCTTTTTCCCCCTCTATAAATTAGAACTTTCAGGCACGAAAATACAGCTTTTAAAATCTTTAAATCTTCTTTGCTCTGTTATTGCTGAATACATTGGAGTTTTTCAAGACATTGAAGGTTCCTATTTTATTTGTAAGTCAATTAATAATATGTTTCTTTATTTTCTAGTCATGATTTGTGGCTAGAACCCTAAACAGGTTCTAGGGTTATGATTTCTTTTCTGATGCATGTTTAATTGATATCAACTCATATAGCATGGATTAATTCTCTGATTTAATTTAATAATCTAGATTAAAAGAAGGACCGAGAGGTGAATTGAGATCTAGGTTTATAGTTAATAATTGATGGATCGAGAGATGAAAATTGTTAACAGGAAGAGGGAATTAATTGTGTTTGTTTTCTGTCTCAAAAGGAAGAAACCTACATAGGAATAATTAGATAATTATGAGATTGATTAATTTGGTGTTCTTAGACCGAGAGGAGATAGTCACTAATTAATAATCTAGGATTTAATTGCCTGACCAAGGAATTTAATCCATCAAAATCTATGTTTTCCCCATTGCTGAGTTGATTGATATTCGCATGTTGATGATTAGATTATCTGCCCTAGGATCTGTGCTTTCTTTAATTGCTTTTAAAACCCTTTATTTTCTGCAATTGTTATCTTTAATTTCTAAACAAAACCCCAGTTTTCTATTTCCTCAAACTTCTATGTTCTAAGAATTATAGCTAGTACTTTGGATTTATCGTTGCACATTCCCTGTGGGATCGACCACCCTTGGGTGTAAAAATATTATTTGCTTAACCGCTCTACCGCAGTTATCAATCAACACGAAGGTTACTTCTGTGTCGATCGACACAGAGGTAAAACACAAACACACTTATGCAACAAAAAATATCTTTATCTCTTTATTTAGTTTTTATCTTTGTTTTTCCCTTTAATTTACAGCATTAAACTCTTTAATTTCCTAGTACTCTTTAATTTACTTGTTACTTTGGATTCAAGACAATTGAAGGTTCAAGATTCCTATTACTTTATGATTCAAGTAAGTTCTATTATGTTGAATGCAATTTGTGTTTTTAATATATTAGGCTAGAAACCTTAACAGGTTTCTAGGGTTTTCTCCATCCTTTTCAGCATGTTGTAATTCAATTAAATCCAACTCTTTATTAATTGGTTCAAATTCTATGGTTTTGATCTTAAAATTTATTTTCACTTGAAGGATCAAGAGATGAAAATTAGATTAGATTTATAGTTATTAATTTGAGACCGATAGGAGATAATTAATAACAGGAAAATAGGATTTTGATACAACTGTTTTCTGTCTTAAAAAGAAGAATTAGTTGTAGGATTTTTCAAATTTGTATCTTAATTGAGATTGACTGGTTTGTGTTGTTGAGACCGAGAGGTAAAATTCACTTTCTAGTAATCTAGGTTTTAATTGCCTAACCAAGGAGTTAATTCCAAAATATCAAATTTTCACACCTAAGTAATTATTTTGGGTTTGGATTGATTGTTTATGCATGTTGAATTGGATTGGTTGATTTCCGTGGAATCTGTGCTTTTGATTATTGGATTTTACCCCCTAGTTATTTTCTATTTTGAAAACTAAAACCCTTCTCAAATTTGGATTTGCTCAAACAGTGAATAGATAAACTATGTCAGTACATGAAATAATCTCGTTGCATTGTTTCTGTGGGTTCGACATACCTTTGGGTTTATAAATTTATTTCCATCGCTATATTATTATAAATTCGTAATTTCACCAGGCATGTCGATCGATACAGAGGCCTCCCTAGAATTTTTTTAATTTTTTTAAATACCTAAAAAAGTTTTAAAAAAATGAAAATTAAAATACAACTCAAATCAATAATCCGCCAAAAAGAATTAGTAACAAGTCAAAATCTATCATTCCCCAACAACGACGTGAATTTGATCGCTGTAAAAACTACAGATTTATTATAATATAGCAATGAAAATAAATTTATAAACCCGAAGGAATGTCGAACCCACAGGGACAGTGCAACGAGATTATTCCATGTACTGGTATAGTTTAGCTGTTCGTTGTTTGAGCAAATCCAATTTGATATTAGGTTTTTTTTTTTTGTTTTCAAAATAGAAAATAACTTGGAAATAAAATTCAATATATGAAAAGAACAGATTCCAGGAAATCAACCAATCCAATTCAACATGCATAAACAATCAATCAAAACCCAAAATAATTACTTAGGTGGGAAATCTGATATTTTGGAATTAACTCCTTGGTTGGGCAATTAAAACCTAGATTATTAACTAGTGATCATCTCCTATCGGTTTCAAATACACAAGTTAATCAATCTCAATAAAGATACAAATTTGAAAACCCTACAACTGATTCTTCTTTTTGAGACAGAAACCAATTGTATCAAAATTCTATTTTTCTATTATTTATTATCTCCTTTCGGTCTCAAATTAATAACTATAAACCTAATCCAATTTTAATCTCTCAAACCTTCAATTCAAAATAGATTTTAAGATCAAAACCATAGAATTTGAACCAATTAATTAAGGGTTGGATTGAATTGAATTACAACATGCTGGAAATGATGGAGAAACCCAAGAACCTGTTAAGGTTTCTATACTAACATGTTAAAATCACACATTGAATAAATATAATATAACTTATTTGATTCATTAAAGAAATAGGAACCTTGGAGTTCTTCAATGTCTTGAATCAAAAGCAATAATGAAAATAAAGAGTACTGGAAATTAAAGAGTTCAACGCTGAAAAATAATGATAAAAGAGAGCTAATTTTCGAGCTAATAAAGTCTTATTTATAGAGGGAGAAATTAAATCTTCAAAAGGTAATGGCTTGAGAAGGAAATATCTCGAAATTGGGCAAAAATCTGTCTTTCCGGCGTCCGTGTCGATCGACAGGCTGTATTTCGATCGACACAGCTGCAAATTGAAATTTTGTCCTCTGTGTCGATCGACAGGGGCCCTGTCAATCGATACAAACTTGTGCTCCCGAACTCCGATTGACCCGATTCCAGTTACGTTGGAAAGCTAACTTAAAGATCTTTCTATTTCCATGTTCCGTTATCTTAGATTCCACATGTGGAAGAATTTGTGACTGTTTCTTTGAACATCAACTGCTTTTGGTACGAATTTTCATTAATTTTTGTCTCAAACCTACAAAATCTGAGCACGACAAGCTTAGTATTCCCTATAAACAATTCATGCTTGATTATTAACTAAAAAATCAAGTTAATGAAAGAAACCAATAAGAAAAAATGTGATAAGTGAGGCAAAATACGAGCTTATCAGTACCTAAAGTCTAACTTTCTTTGTGTTACAGGTACAAGGACATTAGAATCAACTCCAGAAGAGGAAGAGAGCATGGATTCTAGATAGTGGATCTTCCGCCCATACAACAGGGGAAAGAGACTTACTTTTAAAACTGGAAATGGCGAGAGGACCCCCTGTGGTGTTCGGTGATGATTCAAAGAGGAGAGCCATTGGCAAATGATGTGTTGAATATAACTGCATAACAATCAAGAATGTATCATTTGTCACCAACCTCAACTACAATCTTCTGAGTATCAGTCAACTAATTGAGAGCGGATATGAGGTGGCATTTGCTGAAGCTCAGTGCCACATCAAGGACAAAGATTCGAATGAGATCATCCTAAGAGGAATCAGGAAGGGAGGTCTGTATGTCGTGGATTGGGAGAGTAGCCAAGCTAAGACTTACCTTGTCAGAACAAGCTCCCAGAAAGGCACAAATTATCTCTGACATAAAAGATTGAGCCACCTCAACTTCAACTCTATTTGACATCTTGCAAAGCACAACTTGGTTGAAAGTTTTCCCAAAACCGGATTCAAGAAGGACGGAGTTTGCAAAGCATGTCAGATGGAAAAGCAAACCAAAGCTTCATTCGAGAACCATTCGGTAACAATGAGCACAAACAGGATACTGGAGTTGCTGCATTGCATCTATTTAGACCTTTCAAGCCACTCACAAGCGGAGGAAAGAGGTTTACTCTTGTAGTTGTTGATGACTACTCGAGGTACACTTGGGTGAGGTTGCTGAAAACTAAGGAAGAGGTCAAACTCCAGTTTCCAAAACTGATTATGAGAGTTTAGAATGATAAAGGAGTGACAGTGAAGCGGATAAGGTCCGACAATGGAATTGAGTTTTACAATGGACCCATGATGGATTTTTGCGCAGACATTGGAATCTCACACGAGAAAACTCGTCAACAAAATGGTCTTGCTAAGAGAAGAAATCAAACACTTAAAGAGGCAGTAAGGACCATGCTCGCGGAATCCAGTTTAAGCAAAGGGTATTGAGGAGAAGCCTTGATGACGGCATGCTATACTAAGAATAGAAGTGCCATCAATCACCATCATCACAAAACTCCTTATGATGTTTATAATGGTCTTAAGTCTTCTATTTCTCATCTTCGTGCATTCGGTTTGCCTTATTACATAAATAATAACGGAAAGTTAAAACTTAATGCCTTCAGTCCAAAGATGATGAAGGGGCGTTCCTCGGTTATAGACATCCTTCATACAAGGGATATAGGGTACTCAACAAGACTACGCGAGTTGTGGTGGTAACATGCAATGTGGAATTCGATGAGTCTGTTCTAGTGCGTAGGACCATGAAAGAACTCGAACTTGACACTCATGAGATCATGGATGTCAATGAGAAACTGAGATCTGAAAAAGAAGATACTAATCCAGTTTCTTAGACTAGATCTATGAACAAAATGTCTAGCAATCTAGATGGCCCGGCTGGAGTGCAACCTATCGAAGGGCCCAGTGATGGTATTGTACTTGGTGAAGCTTTAGATTCCATAACCCTAAATCCAGGCACAATCAAGGGGGGATCAGAAATGGAGCTCAAACTGAAAATGATGCTCGAACTGAAAATGTAGCTCAAACTAGAATTGTTGGAAATGAAGATTCCCAACATGAAGAAGTCACTCCAGAAGATACAAAACTGAAAACTTGAAATGAAGGATCAAATGAAACTAATAATTCAGTTTCGGTGTAGGATCCAGTTTCAGTTTTGGAAGATCAAGCTTCAAGATAGGATAGTTTAGCTATGGTGGAGTCTACACTAACATCTGTTCCAGTTCAAGAATTGACTTTCCAGGATCTTTCACTCAACCGATTGAAGTCAGTCATCTCCAGAAGCCAAGATTGTTGATATATCATCCTAACGATGCTATGTTGGACAACATCGCAAACCCAGTTGGCACACACCAAGGAAGCGCTCTATTATCATGATTTATCTCTCAACAACTAGATACAACGAAGATTGGAGATGCTCTAAAGTCCACAGACTGGATTAATGCCATGCAAGAAGAATTAGCTAAGTTCAAGCGCAACAATGTGTGGTACTTGGTGGACAGACCAACACCCCAAGCTATTATTAGAACCAAATGGGTTTTCAAGAACAAGCGAGATGAAACAGGCACGATCACGAGGAACAAAGCAAGATTGGTTGCAAAAGGCTACGCACAGTGCGAAGGCATTGATTTCGATGAAACCTTTGCTCCAGTTTCCAGACTTGAAGCCATGAGATTATTCTTAGTCTATGCCGCACATCACAACTTCACACTTTTTCTGATGGACGTGAAGAATGTATTTCTGAATGGGGAACTGAAAAGGAGAAGTCTACATTGAACAACCCCTAGGATTTGATGATGGAAACCAAGTTTACAAATTAACAAGGGCTCTATATGGGTTAAAATAGACACCCAGAGCTTGGTATGAGACTCTATCTCAATTTCTTCTCAAGAATGGTTTCCAGAAAGGGAAAATTGACACAACATTGTTCAGAATCAAGGATGGAATAGACATTCTATTAGTTCAAATCTATGTCGATGATATCATATTTGGATGCAAAATCTTGGAGTTACGCGAGTAATTTGCGCAATTGATGCAAAGTAATTTCTAGATGAGCATGATCAACAAGACGACTTATTTCCTTAGTCTTCAAGTTATTCAGTCTGAAGGAGGAATCTTCATCAACCAAAGGAAATATACCTAGGACCTGATAAATAAGTTTTGCCCGGAGAAATCTAAATCCTTGAGGATTCCAATGAGCCCCAGTGCTCAGATAAATCTTGATGAAGAAGGAGAAGCAGTGAACCCAATGAGCTATAGAGGAATTATTGGATATCTATTATATCTGACCGTGAGTCGGTCTGATATCTCCTATGTAGTTGGTGTTTGTGCAAGATTCCAAGCTAATCCCAAGAAATCGTACATGGAAGCTGCAAAAAGGATTGTGAAATAACTTAAAGGAACTAAGTCCTTAGGTAATTGGTACCCAAAATTGATGAACTGACTCTCAATGCTTATTCAGATTCAGATTTTGGAGGTTGTAGAATTGATCAAAAGAGAACAAGTCGAACTTGTCAGTTCCTAGGTCACAAATTGATTAGTTGGTGTAGTAAGAAGTAACATTTTGTGCCA
>JAPKLW010002066.1:83163-120735 GCA_026898455.1 Plectranthus barbatus
GTTGTGCTCCAGTGTTTTGGATCAAGCAACAACTTTTGGATTATGAAGTTGAAACTGGATGCGTGCCAATCTATTGTGATAATAGCAGTGCTCTGTGCATCACTAAAAATCCATTTCACCACTCAAGAACAAAGCACATAGATATCCGACATCATTTCATCAAAGATCATGTAGAGAAGAAAGATATTGATGTGGAGTACATAAGAACTGAAGATCAGTTAGCAGATATCTTTACTTAACCTCTACTAGAAACCAGATTCAAGGAATTATTTATCAAACTCGGTTTACTTGAGTTTGATGAAATCTCAATCGAAGAGGAGTAGTTGCGGACTAAAACTGAGTCTTAACTCTCAGTTTTCAGTATCTGGATTTCTTATTTAATCAAATCTCAAGTGAAGTGGAGATGATGTGGATTAGAACTGAGTCCCAGCTCTCAATCTTCAACCTGATGAAATTTCAAATATGATTTACTCGTGAACGATGAAATCTAAGTTGATGGGGAATAGATGCGAATTAAAACTGAGTCTCAGCTCTCAGTTTTCAGTTTGCCGAATTCGCACTCAGTTTTCAGTTTATGGTTCTATACTTAACCATTTTTATCAATAAGTGGTATTGGCGATGAAATTGACAAACTGTCTTTTGGAAAACTAAGTTTTGGTTTTTGGGTTCTGGATTTCGTGAAGGAAGGTTGCGGAATTAAACTGAGTCTAGGCTCTTAGTTTAGAAACTAAAAAATTGAAACCAAAGTAAGTTTTCAATTTTCCATACGAGAGTCGAGCTTTTAAAAATTCAAAATAGTGGCTTATCCCATACGCCGTATTAAATGCGAGGAAGAAACAGACGAGCCCTAGAGTGCAACATGTCATACCCCACTCCCTTACGTCAGTTTGAGTCAGAGCATTTCAATTGGCGGCCAATCCCAACCTTTGATCGTAAAATGTTAACTCAATCCTAGCCATCCAAATAGAAGTTCAAATTCTATATATAGCCAACCGATTTCTGGTGGTTGCACTTTCTTAGAATTTGCCATTTCTGCTCTTATATTCAAACCTTCAACACAGAAATTCCTCAGAGCATTCAAAGCATATCCGACCAACATTTCTTCATTAACTCCCAGTCATCAACATTCTATAAGCCTAAAAGAACGATTGCACAGAACCCAGAGCAAGACACATCCATGTCTGGTCGGGATGAGTCTTAGACTTTGGATCACTACACCCTTTATGCCGATCTGCTGAAACTTGCCAAGGATATTCCTGAGAAACTGACCCAAGAACAGAAGAGGGCTGCTCAAGTCCACAAAGAGAAGATTCTGCTGTTGGAAGAGGCCCTGAATGTATGTCCAGACCTACGTCTGGGAAAAAACTGAGAAGTGAAGATTTGATCTTCTTTCTAATTGCTTGTCTGAGAAGGTTCCATCCCTATATGGTGGCAGAATTCTATGCCGATGCCATGGTGGCGTCAAGTAAGAGCCCATTTGGTACCTTTGTGGCCGGAGTCCAGATCAGAGTCCACCCTAGATAGCTGAGTCAAATATTTTATCTAAGAAACGATGGTGTTCAAATTCACATATACAAACAAGCATGCTCTATTGGTTGAAAGGAGATGGAGATGCACTAGATGGATTGGAAGAAATATTTAGTTCTAACCCCCTAGAATGTGAGCCACAAAACCTCCGAACTCAATAGTTTTTACAAAATTCTTGGGCAACATTGCCATCTCTATGTTGCAATGTGAAGTGGGCTCACATTCAGAACTGATCAAGAAGAAATATTCAGTTTTGATTGCCTTTGATGATGAAGTTTAGGGCAACTGGGCTGAGTTTATATTTGAGAGGTTGTTCGACAATGTGGGGAGGACAAACACTATTGCTGAGAAATGCACATTTGCCACAGGAGTCAGATTTGGACTGAAAGTCAGCTATCTCATCGAGAAAGTGGTGAAGATTGTGGATGATGGTGAAGTCCTGGTGCCCACTGATTTTATACCCCCCAACTTTGATATCAAGAAGATTCGTTGTTCTGGCGATAAGAGAACTTAAACTGAAGGAGAATAAGAGGATAGCCTTCAGCAGACAATAGAGGATCTGCCCACTCTCACCAATCTTGGATAAGTGACGAGCAAAGGGAAGGGTGGCCCTTTTGGAGGTATTGTTATCCCTGTTGTGGTGAGGAAGAAAAGGTCAACTTCCAACAGGCAAAAAAAAGAATTTTGAAAGAAGGAGAAAGGGCAGTTCCTGAGAAGGGTAGTAAGAAGATGAGGGTGGAAGAAGAGCTAAGGAAGAAAGCTGAAGTTAAAACTGAGGAATCCTAGCACAGGAAAAACAAAGAACATGTGGTTGAAAAGAAGAAAATGAAGGGAGATGATTATGATCCTTTCAAAGTGATCCCTCGAAAGAAACTAGAATTCAAGGATCCTATTGCCCAATCTGATGAAGATTTTGCTACATTATACAGAGAAGCACATAACTTTGATCAAGGATCCCAAAAGTAGCAGAATGTCAATATATGGGTTCATCATAAGATCGTTGCTACTGAAACTGACCAAGAGACGACCGACCCTGAACAACCAATGAAGGAAGCTGCAGTATTGACGAAGGAAATCCTTGAAGGAGTGATTGCTGAGCAGGAGAAAGCACTCAAAGATGCTGAAAAATCCCAGGCGACCATCCCAGAAATATTGGGGAGTCAGAAAACTGGAACTGAAACTTCTTCTTCCAAAGGTTAAACTGAAACTGATAAAGGAGGCAAAATTGAATCTTCCAAGGGAGGCAAAGGAGGTAAGGGAGGAAAGATTGGAGTGTGTGATGATTACTCATCCTCATCCTCTGATGCTTCAGACTCCGAACTTAATAATGACATGGCCCTGGATGAAATCTTTAATTTTTCAAAGGATAAGGAAGGCCAGTTAAGACACCACCCCTGGGATTAGAGGGTAAAGGACAACATGTTCAAGATAAGTGAATTCGAAAATTATAACATCCCTCTCAGTGGGCTGCTTCACCCTGAGTATACATCTGAGAGGGTGAAAAATTGGTGTCCCCAATCCGAGAGAAGGATGGGGGACATGCCAAGTTGATCCCTCGAGCCACATAAATTTCTAAAAGGGTGGAGAAAAGAGTCACTGAAGAATCCATACTCCTATACCCGGATATTTTAGAGGATGAAACCATGTTGGATTTCGATCTGAAAATTGAGTTTTGAAGGTGGAGGAGGTTTGATTTGGTAAAGCACGAGCTGGACGAGGAAGATAGGCCTATCATGAAAGCTAGGCTCGGGCTGACCTTCTAGAAGTCAGAAGAAGTATGGGCCAAGGAAAGGAGTAACCAGGCGGAGACCAGGCAGATGAAAGAGGAGGAGGCGAGGAATAGGATGCTAACTATCCAAGCATTCAAACAGCAAACTCAATCTTCCAGAGATACAAGTCGTCTGCCTCCTACTGATTTTACATATGAGGCGAAAGCTCCAGTTCCTGAAACCTAAGTTTCTCCCTCCCACACTCAAGAAACTGAAACTCTATTTCCTGAAATCCCAGTTTCTCAAAATGAAGGGCAGGCCACTGAGATTACAGTTCCAACTCCAGGAGATTACCAGAGTTTAATAGTTGACAAGCTTGAAAAGATGAAAACACTTGCAGCTCAATAGAGGAGTTTGGAGGCTGAGATGGAGAGAGCCAAGAAGGAGCTGACTGAGGCTGAGATAGAAAAGGACGAGATGGAGTAGGCAGTTTCTCTATCCCATGAACTCACTATTGTTTCTACTGTAGAGAGGATTGCCCATGCTGTTCAAATGATTCATACTCAGGAACTTGCTAGAATTGCCAATCTTATAAGAGTTAAGAGGATCGGGAGAAAACTCATACTTAATTTGGCCGAACTTGAATGGAAGAAGGAGGAAGAAGAAGCTGAGAGGAGAAGGAAGGAGCAGTGGGATAAGAAGGAAGAAGAGCAAAGGGTGATCAGTGGGATGGTGCTCTATACCTCGGACACTTCTATTTGTCATGACCAACCCCTGATCGAACAACCTGAGGATGCAAGGCAGACCGTTGGAAGCTCTTCTCAATGTACTATTTTTGTTGAAGTCAGGAATTATGTCCAATCCCAGCTCGAAGCCATCAGGCAGGAGACACAAGAAGTGAAAGCTAAGCTCAAAGAAAATGAGAAGAGGGATGCTGAAAATGCTGAAAATGTATCCTTTATCAATCAAATTGTGGCTACACTTTTCGATTTCTTAAAAAATGAGGAAGAGGACCGGAAAAAGGAGAAGGGGGAGAGAAACAAGAAGGAGAGACTGAGGAAGGAGAAAGAAGAAGAAGAATAAAAGAAGAGGAGAGAAGCCGAGGAGGTAGAGAGAAGAGAAAGAGAGGAAACTGAGGAGAAGAGGAGGGAGGCTCAGATCCAAGCTCTCATAGAGTTGGTCCAAAAACTTGTTGATCCTAAGCCATCTTCTTCAGAGCAACCTCCTCCTTAAGCCACTGAAACTTAAGTTCTTAGACTCTTTTTGATTTCTAGTTTTCGTTTTTTGATGTACTTGTAATCTCTCACAATCATTGAAAGACTGAAAACTGGATTGAAGACAAAATCTCATTGTCTCTCTCTCGCTCCTTTACTTATTATTTTTAACCTAGCTGAATTTACATATTCCAGTGTGATCAGCAATTTTATATTTACACGATTTTGATTATTATTGAGTAATATCTCTCCAATTTAGGGGGAAGATCAACTAGAGTAGGTCGGTTAAAGGAATGGTGTTCTGAGTAGTATCGTTGTAAACTCAGTTCATCAAGTCTCTTTTTCCTAACTTTAGATAAGTGGTTTAGACAACACAAAAGGGGGAAATTTTTAGAAACTGAGTTTCGGTTTACCTTTTATTTTGATGTTTTAGTGTGTTAAAATTGACTTAAAGTTTCTAGTATGTTTCTACATGTAATCCTTGTATAAAATATATCGAGTTGTAATAGAAACTAAAAACTGAAGTTGAAGATTGAGCAGATAGAGACTTAGTCTCTAAGCGGGAAATTGTTAGAAACCAAAGCTCAAGATGTTGAATCAAGTTTCAGAACTTCAAATGTAGACTCTGTGAAACTTGAAACTAAAAATGTCCAGAAACTCAGTTTCTGGAAATTGAGTTTTCACTAAAGAGAAGCCAAAACTTATAACTTGAAATCAGGAGGATTAAAGTTTTCAGTTTCTGAAGTTGAAGATCACGTGAAACTCAAAGACTCAAAAGGAATCCATGTGGAGCTAAAAATCATATCGAAGATTCCTTAAAATGTCAAGCAACAATCAGTACGAGGAAATTGAAGCTTGAGATTCCTCGGACTAAAATTGAGTCTTACAAGAGCAAGTGAAAAGTGCACTGTCGAAAGTCAAAAACAGATCTTAGAGAAGAGCAGACAAGACAGAAGAATGGTGTCGCGCCCCCAAATCGGGCCTATGCGACAGACCCACGTGCGAACAATGCACCCTAAGTGTTTTAGTGGTTTAAAACAAATTTCGATATTCATTTAAAGAGTAGCGGAAGTAATTCGACATTTCAAAAAGGACTTGATTTTATTTTCAAAAGATAGGAGTTTGAATCTCAATTGATAATCAAGAAATCAAGTGTAGTGAAAACAAGTAAACATTTTCAAAGGACTTAATTATATTTTCGAAAGACAAGAATTTAAGTCCAAATGATAACCAAGAAAGTAAGCATAGCGGAAGCAAATAGTATATTCGCAAGCAAGCGTGGAAATGGATAATAACAAGTGAATTCAAAGAATGACCACCACGCGGGTCTTACGCCAAGTGTGACTTGGAACGATTAATAAACACAAACAATAAATGGGTACCATGTATGAAGACATAGCCCCTTGAGCCTCGATACCAAGTGACGAATTTGATCAATAAAATTTGAACATGTGAGTTTGAATTTAAATCATGCCAATGGTCCAACTAGATCATGCCATTTAGAATCAAATGAACTAGAGGGGTTCACAAAGAGATCACAAACCAAGCTTGACAAATGTTCAACTCCAAGAGGTTTCAAGAAATAACTTAAATAGGCTTACATAACATATGACTCCATGTTGTGCAAATAAACATGACAAATAACAAGGACAATAAAGGATGGTTTCAAGAATAGCACAAAAGATTACATTTTATTTGAGGTTCACAATCGAACCACCTTCTTAGCTTTCCACCACAACGCCGCCGCCACCGCCATCACCATGTACCTACACGTAGGGAAAACACGCATAGGGGCTGAGTACTCCGCGTACCTAGTGGTCACGGTGTCCTGAAAACAAATTATATATATATGATGTAGTCACCGTAGCACACAAGCATAGCACAAGGGTTTTGTTGAAATATAACTCATGCATGCTCAAAACAATTTTAAATACTCACATGGATCCATGAACACTCAATTTATGGTGCATTTCACAATCAATGATCATATAATTCACAAGAACCGCGTGAGACATGCATGAGGGTTACAATTCCTCCCTCCTCCTTATTTCTCCCATTTCTCCTGACAAGAGGGTGATCGTATCCCTCCTCCTTATCTCTCCCTAATGCTCGTGGCATTTAACAATTATAAGCACCAAAACATTTTGACGGTGATACATCGCTTTTCAAAAACAAAAATCATTTATTTTCAATTTTGAAAATCATTTACGAAAGCAAACCAAAAGAAGATAGGATAAAGTAGTTCCCACCTTAATTATGAGGTGAAGGTTTACTTGGTGCCACTAGTTGAAGCTTCCTTTTGATAATCACCAACACCTAGATTGTTTAACATTTAATTACTAGGTGTGTTCATGTAGTTTCATGCATTAGCTATTTCATTAAATAAGCATGATATTCATTTTAATGAGCTTCATGTGACACTTCATTCTAAGTCTACAATATATCATTCATTTTTATTTATCACTAAGTACAAGCTTGCATAATCATTGTCTACTTATCATGCTCAATAATTTAAGTATTTTTAGCTATTACACATAATTCATTAGCCTCTTTTGATCAAGTATGCTCATATATTTATTTATAACCTTTTCCTAGTGATGCAAATAGTTTAATTTAAAATCATTTAATGTCCTAGTTCTAAATGTAAATGAGTGATCAATTAAAGATGCAATATGTTTTGATCTTTAATGCAAGCTCCTAAACGTGTTTAAGATGATCTAAAGAGGGTAAATAGAGGTTACTTGAAGAGTTTAAGTCAAGATCTAAGCCTTTCTTTCTCAAGCTTCAAAAATGGTGCTTCGTAGCTCTTTTTTGCTCTCTTCTTGCTTTCTACTTCTTGTACGTCTCTAGATCTACCATTTAGCTCCATGGATCTTCATTTTCTAGCCTTGGTCGAAATTGAAAGCTTGAAATTTAGGGGTGTGGTTGGGTTCAAAAGAAAGAGGAAGGTGAGAGGGTAAGGTTTTTGTAAAAATGGAGGTGATTTAAGTGAGTTTAGGGTGTGTCATGTGGGTTGAATGGTGGCTGCACTTTGGAGGTTCTTCAATGGAGGTTGGAGGGTTCTAAAAAGAGAGAGAGGTAGAAGATGAAGTATGATTGGGGATGGGAGGGGTGAGGGCCGATCATAGAGGGAGAGGGAGAGAAGTTGAGTGTTCAAATGTATTTACTTACATAATTTCCCATGTGGAAATGATTATGTCCAATTTCTTTCCTTCCCCCTTTTGTCCTTCAATAATTTGGAGTGCCAAGCATCAAAACTCTTCTAGAAGACCCACTAAGGTAATTACCCCTTCCACTCACAATATTTAATTTAATTAAATAGTAGCTCAATTTCCCCATCTTATAATACAAGGTTGAAATTTATATAATTCTCCTATTTTAATTAATGGAACCGAAAACTCTAGGGAGAAATAAGAAATAATTTCCGGAAACTTGCTTCGGAAATGAGTCTCGAATATATACAAAAATTAATATTTAAATGGAAATTAAATATTTAGGAAATAAATTCCGAAATTTGTCTCGGAATTATTCTCGAGTAATTATGCTATATCGAATTAAATTATGAATTCGGACCTTGAATAATCCTCATGAAATTATTTAAATAGACTAAGGTAAAATGGGTCTCAATTTATTTTCTTCTGTTGGGCCACTCACTTGCATTTCTAGTTGGGCTCCGTTTATTTTTTCTAATTGGGTCAACATATATGAGAGGATAATTAAATAAATGAATTCTTTAGTACATTACTTCTCATGATTTAATACTTGAGCTTAAATTAATTTATCTAGCCCATGTTATAATGATAAGGTGGTTAAATATAATTTTAAATATTAGGCCGATAAATATTAATTGCACTTTAATTCTTCGTTACACATAATAAAATAATTATTTAGCGTAGAGAATATGGCACGGAAAATGCGGGGTGTTACAAATGGCTATGATTGGACGAACCAATCTTAATCTCTAATGGATGAATTTCCGTCTCTAATGGACAGAAATTTAAATTACTGAGACATCAACCTATAAATAGCAGACAAGCACTTCAGAGAAGAGCACTTGAATCTTTCAAAAAAACTAGCCAAAACTCTGCCAAACTGAAAAGTAAAAGCTATATGATATTTTGTGTCTGTCCAAGTCACGAGGCTTAGCATCTTTGCTCAAGCTAATAATTCTGTGTGTATGAACACGAGGCTGAAACTTTCAAAGCTAAAGCTAATCATTTGGTTTTTATTACTTTTCAAGTAATAAACATAGAAGTCTTTTTTTCAGTCCGAAATTTTTATTCTCACGGGCGTTTGACAACAACCATCGTTCTTGGAAGAACAGTAAACATACAACATCCAGTTTGGCATTGGTTCTTCAAGAAACATAGATCCATTAAAAAACAAGTTTATGAAATTCGAACCAAATGTAATATCCCGTGGGAGGGCCACCAGAACAACCTTCACATCCAAATCATGAAGAACACTACACCCAAGCAATTCTGCTAGCATCAGAAGCCTTTCTCTTGACCAAAAATTGAACACTTTAACAAGCAACGATGAGTGGCAGATAAATTTCATATTCTCGATAGCCATGATGATGGTTTTCAAGTCCAAACTATTCATTAGAGTAGCAGTAACTTTCAGAATTTTGAGGTTCTCAAGCATCAGAAGGTCCATCACAAAAATCCAGCTTAAGCTTTTCTTCCGTACCACATAATGCAAGAGGGAAATATAAATGTCTCAACCTTGACAGCTTCCTCAAGACATTCGGTATTATCATCACACAAGAAAATCTTACACGTAAGTCCAGTGTTTCCAAGAATGGGAAGATGCCAAAAGATGAAGGAATATCCAGCAGATAACATCCTTGAAAACTCTAGTGTCTTAGGTGAATTAATTTCTCTATCCCCTTTGGAAGCTTCTTAACTTGAAAAATAACTCCCTCAAAGCCCAAAATTCTGGCACGTTGGCACTTTACTTTTCTTGGTTGGGCCATAGGTTCAGCTCTATTTCTTGGTTTGGCTATAGGCTCAACTGTATCAAAGAACAAAATGGATCTGATACAGTTGGCTCGAGGTATGCCTTTATTAATGTCTTCTAACTTGCTCAAATAAACTGCAGTCTGCATGTTGAAGAGCTTATTTTGGTTGCATGTGAAGAGTCAATTACTTTGGAAAATTCATCATTTTCTCCTCTGAAGATGCAAGGATTGTGTATTAGGTCATGAAGGCAACCTGATATGAACCTTCTTGAGCTTATCAAATCTTCATTTTTATCCAGAAACACTTGGTTTCTATTCACTAGTTGACTAAAACAGTCTTCACATGATTCCATTACCTTTGATATGAACCCTTCAGCCATCCATACTAACTGCAACTTTTCCAGTTTCCAGCAATACAGGTTGATGAGGTAGAAAACAGCTTATATAAAGAGAACGTGGCTTCAACCAGGACTCCAATT
The DNA here is from genome assembly GCA_026898455.1 of Plectranthus barbatus. Lineage (NCBI taxonomy): Eukaryota > Viridiplantae > Streptophyta > Magnoliopsida > Lamiales > Lamiaceae > Plectranthus > Plectranthus barbatus. The sequence continues at coordinate 93,056 of JAPKLW010002066.1, forward strand.
GAGGCTTCAGAAGAACTGCATAACAAGGAATTCAAGGTGATTTCTAAACAAACACTGAGAGAATGTTTGTTGTCTTTTCTTTTTGTAAGGGAAACTACTTTAGTTGTTGTTCTTTAAAATATTATGTTTTATGTTATTCTTCTTGTTTAGATATTTTTTTTCATTGGTAAGTGACCATGTCTTTCATTGTTGCAGGGCAGGACATTGTGATGTTCACTTTCGGAAACTAAATATAGATAGTTCATAGGCAATGTACCTAAGGGATGGAGCGATGATGATTTCAGAGAAATAATTGAATCGACAGGTCCTGGTGCTGAAACCATTATGCTAATATCGGTATTTGTCATTGTTTAACTGTGAATACCCCAATGGGTTTAGCTGCCTCTCTCTTAACTAATACAGTTTCATTTGCTTTGTTTGATCTTATTTCTCTTCCCTACAGGATCCTCATAACCCTGGTCGTAACCGCGGTTTTGCCTTTTTGGAATATTACAACAATGCTTGAGCTGATTATTCTAGGCAAAAGATGACTGCTGCGAGCTTCAAGCTAGATGACAACATTCCAACTGTAACATGGACTGACTGAAAGATCAAGTCTGATAATTCAACTGCTTCTGCTCAGAGTTGAAGATACCCTTGCTATCAATATCCAACCAACTATTCATATTTTAAAGTTTTTGCTGGAGCTCTAGAATATACTGTATATTTCTCATTTATTGAAGTACTGGGTTCTTACATTTTGATGCATAAAGGTTCAAATGGCATTGATGTCTTCTCACTATGGAACAGAGTTGCTACATTTTAAGATTTTATCACTTATCAAACTACTTTCACGAGTTAAAACCCATTATAGCTAATGATATTGTGAATTGATAAAGTATTAAGCTTTATTTTGAGAAATTATGTGGTAAATATGCACATGTCAATGGTATGGTAAGTGGAGAAGTGTTAATTATTGTTACCCTGGTATAACCATATGATGGGTTTACATCTTTATAATTATTCATCATTTTTTTATTTGTCTTGCCGGACTCTTAGTTTTGCATATATATGTTGTAACTTGCAAAATTATATGCATTACATTCTATGGTTATCAATCATGGCAAGATAGATGCTTCATTTGGGAAAGGTGGAACATTTGTCCATGAATTTGATGCTTGAATAAAGAGAAACATTTATCCATAAGTTAATGTAACTTGCACAGTTGTATGTGTTACATTTTCGGTATACCGTACCGTCCCACCCCTAGTCAAGATAGATGCTTGATTTTAGAAAGGTGGAACATATATCCGTGAATTTGATGCTTGAAAAAGACGAACATTTATCCGTAAGTAAAGCACTTCATAATGATAATCTCATGCCAAATGCCACTATTCTGCCCTGTACTTGTAGTTGCTTATTTTCTGTTCTTTTCTGTATGAGCTTATGAAATGTTTTCGGTTCTCTACTTATTGTTTTTGTGTGGGAAATTGTGTTGCTGCCCTTTATGAGCAGGATAATGGAAAGTGTGCAGAACCTCAATTGTTTATTGATTGTGAGCTGAGAAGCTCAGTTTTTTAATGCTTGTTGTGATATTATTTTACACTTTTATTTATGTTCAATATTCGGGAAAATACACAGAGAACTTTTCCAGCGTCATGGGAAGTCCCAAAAATTGCTCTGCTACCTGCTAAGACTGGTGGGATACACTACGCAGAAAGATCGAGTGCACTGAAATCTGTCAAAGAGACAGAAAAATATGAGATAAATGGTTTGTTCTCAAATTATTTATCTTTTAGGATAAATTGGCTAGTATGATTATTAGTGTCATGAGCTCATACAATTGGCAGGGTTGATGCCATAACTTGTTAATAGAGTGTTGATTCACACCTGTATTAAAATTAGAATGTAGAATGTCATTTGAATACAGATTTTTTTAGACTCATGTCATCTTTTTTCTACAACGATGATGCACAAGAAAGCTATGCCTTGTTTTTTTATCTTTACAAGTGTGCACTTCCTTGAGTCAGTATTTGGTCCGCGATTGATATTGGTTTAACATGAATGCAGGCCAGGTATTAGAAGTAGTCCTTGAAAAACCTCAGACTGAGAAGAAGTTTGATTCACCATATACACACAGTCCTCCGCTTCCAAACTAAATTCCTCACCCGGGTTATGGTGGTAGACCTATAAATCCTTATGCCCCTATAGCTAGTGGATATGGTGGAGCTTCTGGGTTTCAGCAGGCAGTCTCTTTAACCTTTTTTTTTTGTTAAGTTTATATTGTTTCCTCTGATTTTGTGGTTCTAACATGATGAGATTTATTTTTAGCAGCCCATGATTTACGGAAGGGGACAATGCCTGCAGGAATGTAGATGGTGCCAATGGTTTTACCCGATGGTCGAATTGGCTATGTTCTGTAAGTAGCCCACAAATGAAGGCTTTTTTCAATGGGAGTATGTAGATCTATTATATTGTTATGACCAACTTATTTATATTGCAGACAATAGCCTGGTGTACAGATGCCACCAGTGGCTGTGAGATCGCGAAGGAATGATCGGAGTAATCAGAGGCGGATCTAATAAGATACTAGGAGGCCCCAGACCCCCTAGTCGGAATTTTTTTTGTTTTTATAGTATCGTGATTTGGAATTTTCTCAACTATCCCCTTCATAAGGAATAAAAAATGGATGAAAATAAGAAGAAAAAAAATATGATAAGAAGGGGTTGAAATCCAGTGGAGGCAAAAAAAAAATCCAGCCCCCCTCCAGAAGATTTTCAAGATCCGCCACTGGGAGTAATGGTGGTGGTGAAGGACAAACTCGGGGAGGGAGCAATAGTGATGATACTAACCGTAATAGACGGTACAGGCCTTACTTAGATGTGGGGGTGTAGTGATTGTGCTGGGATTTTGTTAGCTATAGCAGATGAGTATTGCTCTTGTGCTATTCAAGTCATGGTAGTTGGTGGAAAATGATATTGTTGAATTATTATGGAACGAGAATAGAGGATGTCAAATTGGAGATGTGTAACTTGCTTCTCCATCGTTGGATCATTGAAATAGTGGTTATAGAGATTATAGATGATGAAATTAATTTTTTAGATGATAAATAACTTAGATTTTGTAGAGAATTCGATTCGGTCGTCCCTTGCTCGGGGCGCAGTGATGAAAATGTCTTACCTCAAAGAGCTCATGGTGTGTGACTTAAAATAATTAAAATTAGGTTCTTTAAAAAAAATACTAAAAAATAATTTCGTCCGCACGAATTGACACACCCTACTACTCTCTTATTACCATTGAAGATTATATTTTGGTGTTCTTCTGCAGCATCCATAGGTTAATATATTAAAAGAATGATTTATTTACTAAACTGCATTCACTACTATACTCTGTTTTTGGGCAGGAAAAAAAAGGAAAGTGTAGAAGATGTGATTGCATATCTTGATGAGTGAAGAAGAAGATTTATTTGTGTGTGCAGTGCACTTAGTGGGATTCGATATGTGTTAAGAATGGGACAAAAGATGAGAAAAAGTGTGCTTCTACTTTTTAAGGCGTGTGAAGCTTTGAGATGAAAGATATGAGCTACACGTGGCATCCTGAGATTGGCTGAAGTTGATATATCCGTTGGAAGGATATAATCGTTGTTTTCTTCGACTGTTGTGCGAGTTGATTTCATTCTTCAGTTTTCTGGAAATGAGTTAGTCGATTTTGAGGGCAGTCTTCTTGTAAACTCTCTCATATTTTGATAAAATTCCTCACAACCTCTCTCCGTGGACATAGCCAAATTTGGAGAACTACGTGAATTCGGTGTTGTAGTGTGTTGCTTGTGTTTTCTATGTTTTTAGGTTGATTGCAATTCTGTGAGTTCGATTCTCTAACTCAAGAAGTGGCGTCGTCTATAGGAAGTGCTTAGGAATTTATTGCAATCATTTTGAGGAGCTGCGATCAACGCAAATTGATTCCACCAGTTCGATTCTGATTCTGGGTAAGCAGTCTATGTGTAGCCTATTCTTGATTTGGGTATTGGTCTGTTGTTTGTGTACTTTCTGCGATTAGCTGAGATTATTGTACATTTGTGGGTTATGGTCAGCTATCAGTAATTTCTATGTATTCGGAGTTGGAGGTTAGAATTGTGCTACTGATGCTTGGGCAGTTTGATGCCAAGTTTTGTTGTGTGAGAGGTATTCGATTATTCTTTGAGAGAATAGCTGCAAGGAAGTGTGAAATAGATAAATTCATAGGCAAGAACGATTTCTGCCTGTGGAAAGTCAAGATGCTAGTTGTCTTGACTCAACAAGGCCTAGATGAGGTTGTTCTTGTGGAGAAAGAAGCCTTTAAAGATGAAACTGAAAGTAACAGGAACAAACTCTTAAACAAGGCCTGGAGCACACTGTTCTTGAGCCTGGACGATAAGGTTATGAGAGAAGTTTCTAAATAAGAGACCCCTAATGTTGTTTGGAAGAAGTTAGGAGACCTGTATCTCACAAAATCATTGGCAAATCGACTATTTCTGAAACAAAGGTTGTACTCTTATTGTTGGTGTATACTGTAAAGAAAACTTTTAAGTGAGCTTTGTCATGTATTCAATCTCTTTGATTAAACTGAAATCAATCTGAAATAAATGTTATCACATTGTTGTTTTCTTATGATTGCATGTATATCCACTTATCTTATATTGTAGACAATGTGGTGGGTGTGTCGTCCCACTGAAGATCGCATTGTTGGGTTGCTTATAAGATATAAAACGTATTCACAACTGAGATAGTTCTGGATAAACTATCGTTTTAGGTTGTAGTATAAACTTGAGATAACTAGTCTTGGTTATTAGTTTATGCTAGTGCGTGGTGTCGCATTGAATGGATCACGGTGAGACGTGTTCTTCTGTTCTGACTCTATGAAGAACCAAGGTCTCGGCGTCTTTGATAATTCTTAACCGTAGATGTGATATTTAGATATATACAAATGATTGTTTGTTACTTTGACTTACCATGGGTGAGAATCAAAAGAATGATTACATATGCTCCGTATTTTGGGTAACAACATTATTTGTATGTGTTTATATAGTCACATTAGGGCACCGTGTCCTGATCATCCAGGTTGATGACATCCCCTTAAGGAGTTCATAAGTTTTATCGTATTAAACCCTGCAGGTGGAATTTATTCCGATACAATAATTATGTTGAGCGGGTACTACTTAAGGATTAAGATATTAATGAATGCTGTCAGAGCTTATAATTAATTAATGGATGTGCGTTATCTTAAACAAGGGGAATTAATTAAGTCAAATAGAAGCCCTGATTCATATCGGGATAGGATGGCAGTTGCAACATTAATTCTCTAGTGGAATGAATTAATATTATAAGTTCAAATTACATTCTGGGCGGAATATATGTGTTTGGACTTATGGGAGGCCCAATCCTATACCTTCGAGAGATCCCTGGCCTGGCCCACTAGAAACCCTAGAAGATGCCTATAAATAGGATCTTATGGTTGAGAGAAAAACCTAGTTGTCATTTTTTCATAAGCTCATGTGTTGAGCGACGGTTAGGGTTTAGTTCTCTCAAACATCGTAGATCTAGTGTTTTGGATTGGCATCTACGATTCGGAGGATTGTTGTCCACCCGCCATTCGATCGTGGTTCGCGGGAAACAGGCAAGAAGATCTCCAGTGGAATCGATCATCAGATCTGTATAGATCTATTGGTAATCATTGATCTCCTTGATTTAAGTTAATTAAACCATGTATGTGTACCTTTGGTATCCAACATCGATCGTGGGGACGTTCCGCCTTCACCGGCGAGTTCCTTCAATTGGTATCGGAGCCTCATTCTTGGTTGTTGGCTCTGCCTGAAACATGAAGTTGGTTTATTGCATTTTAAATCTTTCAAACATGTCGTCGATGTTTTATATTTTTTTTGTTCCTCGTGGCTCCCGTTTTTTTTTATTTGGTTTTGGCGCGATATTTTATTCGCGGTTTGTAATCATTTTTCACCATGAGAAAATCCGTGGTTAGTGTATGAAATGATGTAATTTTATTTCCTGTAATTTTGTATCAATTTTTATGTAATTTGATGCGAAAACGAGACCAAGAATTGAAGAAAACGAAAAACAAACATCGACGGAAAATTGCCAAATTGCAGTCGCGCAGGGGCTGTTCGTGGCTCAGCCACGGCCTATCGGCTTGTCGATTGACTTGACCAGCCGGTGGGGCTTGAAGCTGGGTCGGCGGACATCGCCGCCTCATCACCGACAGGCCGGGAAAGCAGCGCAAAACGTCGCAGAAGTGGTTGCAAATCGCGCCCTCGTCTGCGCGCATTTTGCAGCCTGTCTGTAGCTCCTGTTTGCGGCCTTCCCGGCAACAGGTGGAGCGGCGATTGGCGATGGCGGTGCTTGGTAGTGGAAGCCCGATGCTAAGCGACCATCGGGATGTGAAAGGCGGTCCAGATCGGCGGCTGGAGGTGGTGCAGCAGCGGCTGCCACTCGAGCACTTGTCTGGGCGAGTTTTGTGGCTGCTCTGCAGCCTCTGTTCGCGGCGTCTCTGGCGACTGCTGAGGCGGAGTTGGCCGGAGACAAAGGTTGGATCTTGAAGCCTGGTGGTAGTCGACCACCAGGACGTCGGAGTTTGGCCCGGATGGCGGCGGAGTCGACAGCGGTGAGGGCAAGAAGTGGTAATGTCGCACGAGTTTTTATGGGAAATTCCATAATTTTTGCGCGACAATTGCAAGATGCCCGTTTTCTTCGCTCGATCGTCGGTGATCCTGGCGTGTATCGCCGGTGCCTGCGGCGGGGAACGGAAGACCTTGCTTCAGACTTCAATGCCCAATGGTAATTGGCGTTGATGGCGGCAGAATTAGCGGCAATTGCCGCGTGAAAATGGCTGCACGCAAGAATCTCGCGATTCTGTCTGAGTGTGGGCTGATTTTGCGCGTTGATTGGAGGCTATTTTGGGTCGTATCCGTAATTCCAATGATTTGATCTTACTTTCCATACTTAGGGCTTCAATGCCCAGTAGGTTTTGGAGGTTGAGGATTCGTTGGCCTAGTCGCCATAAAACCCTAATTTTCTGGGTTAACAGCATGTAGGTGGATGTTTTTCATGGTCATTCGGAGGCCTTCCATTCATGGATTTCCAGTACCAATGACATGGAATTGTATTCCAAACCTTGGGCTTTAAGGCCAAATAGGTTACCGGCATGATTGTCTTTGGAATTGATGGGAACCAATGCGAGAAAAGTGCCCTATGCACTGGTTTTTTGCCCAGGCTGCTCAACTAGCCATTTTCTTCGGCCAATTTGCGGCAATTCGAGTGTGAATCTCCGGTGCCGTTGGTTGGAGATGGAAGTCCAAAATTTGGTCTTCAAAGCCCATTAAGTTTTGGATGTTGACTGTGCGTCGTTTGGTAGCAACGGTGGCTCGAAAAAGGCCATTTGCAGTAAATTCAGAAGCCCAAATTTGAATTGTTCAAGGCCCGGATCCGATTCGAAGACCCATTTGAAGAGCTGTATATTCAATATTCTTGTAATGGAATAGGTAGATATGCAGGTCCACATCTTGGGGCCACGAGGACATTTTATTTGTTCTTGCATGATGTGTATTTATTTTCTAAGCATGTTGTATGTTTTACATGTTACGAGCATGCTAGGATTTATTTAATTCTTTATTACATGCTGTCAAAAACCTTCAACTTAAAATGACTAAGTGAGTTAAAATAAATTTTAATTAATTTATTTAGGCCTCCACAATTGGTCTTATAAGTGATTGTGTGTGTTGTTCGCGTGACCCTGGGCGTCACCCCCCAACGGATACAACATTCACTGGTTCACTGGATAAGACTTTTAATAAAATTTAATTTTTTCTTTAAATGAAGTGTGTGGCACTCGCGTGACCCTGGGTGTCACCCCCCAACGGATGTGTCATTCATGGTTCATTGGTAAAGATTTAATTCAAGATAACCTAAAGAAATTATTTGCAAACGATGTAAAGTCCTAACGGTAAGGTCATCAATTGTAAAATGATTTTCTTTATTGGTTAAATTGTGGTCATCACTTAGATGTGAATTTCTATATAACTCCCCACTGGAGTCCTTGTTTTAATTCACATGGCCTGTGTATATGGTCCGACTATTAATTCCATTCGTCATAAAGGAGAGGTTGACGTGATATTGGAATTAAAGATAGTTTGTCTGGTCAATGGATATGTGTGTAAACGTCCACCCACCGTGACTTGCATATATATTTGTTGGGATGTTGGAGGTTGCATAAATATTGGTTTTGAAGGTTTCCATGTTTTATGCTTCAATTAATGTGATTTAAATGCTTACGTGTTTGCATTTAATTTATTTTAGTTATCATCATGTCGTTTAATCTGCTTATGACTGTTCTCTATCATAACAAGCGTATTGGTCCAATTTGTTTGGATTGGAAATAAATCCGGATATAGTACTGGTTGCTAAAGAGTACATATTTGTACTCAAGACACCTACTTGAGGTCTCTTGAACCCTTACTTCCACTTGAAAGTAATCATGGTAAGAAATAGTACTCTGTTGCTGAGTTTCTTACTAGCTTGATTACAGTGGAGGATCTCACGGGTAAGAGATCACTGGCTCTGGTTTCTTTTGAAGCATCATCTTCTTTGTGTAATGACGGTTAGAAGAAGAAGCCACAAAAGAAAAGAACAGTGGAAGCAGTGGGAACAAATAAGTAATACTTTCCGGTAGTATGACACTTTTTGGTGGTGTCATGAAACTAAAGGGAAAGTGCTACAAATGCAACCGGTCTAGGCATCACAGATATAATTGTCCCCTCTTAATGAAGGGTAACATGGGTATGCCTTCTGTTTTAGTTGTGGAAACATGTCTTGTGGCTTGTTCTACTATCTCTTGGATAGTAGGTACTGGTGCCACTAATCATGTTTGTTTTTCTCTGCATGTTTTCATGCAGACAAAATAACTAATGAAGGCGAGATTACCGTAAGCTTGGTAAATGCTACTAGAGTGGTGGTTGTTGCAGTGGGAGATATGCACTTAATCCTTTTCAGATTGTGTTATAGCATTAAAGGATGTTTTAAACATGCCTAGTTTTCGAAAGAATTTAATTTCAGTTTCGAAACTGTTTCTGGATGGATATTCTGTTATTTTTAATAACGATGATGTTATTATGAGGAATAACTCTTTTATCTATTCTGGCATGTTGGAAAACTCCTTATATACTATTACTTGTGTATATCGTTCTGCAACTAAAACTCATGTATATTCATCATTTAAAAGAATAGTTTCTTCTATGTTGAATCAAACATATATTTGGCATCTAAGACCGAGTCATGTTAATCTGACTAGGATCCAAAGACTGATAAATAGTGGATCATTGGAGTCTCTCCAAGTTGAACCATCCTCAGTCAGCGAATCCTGATTGGAGGGTAACATGACATTGAGGCCTTTTTATGGCTAAAGGTTTAAAGCCAATGATATGTTGAAAATGATTCAATCTAATTTTGTGGGCCTATATCTATTCAAGCAAGAGGTGGTCTTGGGTATTTCGTGACTTTCACGAATGATTACTCAAGGTTTGGATACATTTGCTTGATACGCCACATGTCTGAATGATTTGACAAGTTCAAAGAATTTAAGACTGGAGTGGTGACTCGAAAAGGTAAAATTATCAAGTCACTACAATTTGATTGCAGTTTCTAATGCCTCAGTGCTGAATTTAGGCAATTCATATTGGATAACGAGATTACATCTCAACTGTCTACGCCTGATTTTCTGCAACAAGGTGGCGTAGAAGAGAGAAGAAACATAATTCTTTTTGGAGATGGTGAGGTCGATGATGAGTTATGCCACTTTGCCTACTTTTGTTTTAAGGTTATGCCTTGAAAACAATAGCGTATCTTCTGAAATTAGTACCTTCTAAATTGACTCTAAAGACTCCAATAGAATTGTGTACTATATGTTACCTAATTAATAAGTGTCTTGCTATCTCTTTGAATCTTAAGACTCCAGATGAGATTCGGAATGGAAAACCACCAGATTACAACAACCTTAAAACTTTTGGATGTCTAGCCTTGTTGGGAATTATCCCTAAAATCTCCCTTAGGATTTGTTTGTAAAAGGTTTTGTTGGATCAAACCTTATTTAGTTGGTCGATCATTTGCCAAAATCTAGCGAGTCTAGCACACTTTGTAAAGTCCTGTATAAGTTGTACATTGAGTTGTAATAGACTAGTGTGCTGAGAAGAATCCCTAGCAGACACAAAGCAGATGATATCAGCATTCAACTTACAAACTGCTAGAGAAGCAAGCCAACAAAAAATCACTAGCAAATGGCTGAAAGCTCACTAGACAGAATGCTAAGGCGTTAGCATTCAGACCTTTCAGAAATGAATAAAGAATAGCAAGCAACGGAAGTCAAAGGATCACAAGGAATATACTGTTAGCAGTTTCTAGCTTAGCAAAGCAAAAGAATCAAATTTGAAGCTAGACTGCGACTCTGACAAAAAGCTCACACAAAGGACGAGAACTTCCCAAAGTAGTTAAGGAAGTACAAGTCAAAGACAAAAGCGACTGTCATAAAATAAACACTCTCGGATCAAGGAGCCGTTGAGTCTAACAGATATGGAGATTCAAAGTTTGAATCTCCATCTATAAAAGACAGGTCTGAAAGCCGAGAGTACTACTGCTTCAATCACTACCTACATTCGCAAACTACACAAGTGTGAGATTCCTTTGACAAAGCGAACAAGTGAAAAGTAGTCAGTTGAGAGCTCGTGATAAAAAGCACATTCAAAGCCCTCAACAACCCAGAGTGTCCTCTCATTGAATATCTGACACTCATCCTTGAAGATTCTTGAAGTTCCATTAAGAATCTTCAATCATTGGGACAATTTCCTTACTAGGAGTATCCAACAGTCATTCTTGAAAGAGATTGACTCTGACGGGCGTTAGCCACATACTTATTGAGTTCAGGTGCAAACTATAACTGCATCATTAGCAAAGGACAAGTTTTACGAAGGTGTGCCCTTGACTTGGCCGGAGCTGTGTTCGGAAAAGTGCAAAGTATCGGAGGATAGCTGTGCTGTGGCCGGCTCGAAAGTTCACCGCCTACTGCAAGTTTTGGCGAATCCTTGTACTGATTATATACTTTTCTAGTGAAATTCTTAGCGTTTCGGCTAAGGAGTGGACGTAGATCTATTTGGATCGAACCACTATAAAATCTCGTGTTCATTTACTGTTATTATATTACTGTTCCAAGATTATTTTGAAACCTAGCAACAGAGTTGCTAGAGTATATCTGAACACAAACTTAAGACATAACTTGAGCTAGCTAACTTTTGGAAAACAACGATAAGTGCAAGAGATATAAAACTATTCCGCTGCATTTCGTGTTAAGTTATAAACACGACGACTCTGATATTTCGGGACCAACAAGTGGTATCAGAGCGGAGGTCATACCAGACTCTCCGTTTCTGAGTCACCTGTGACCAGATCTATCATTTTCCTTGCACTTTTATTCCTGTTTTATCTACTCAGCTCAGGAAACCATTCAAGGAGCTTACAAAATGATGAACCATTCTCTTGGACTGTACGACAGAGAGAACTTTTCATCTTGGAAGAAGATGGCTCTCATACAACTTCAGAGCATACATCCTGAGATAGCGGATGTACTGGTAAGAGGTCCTATTCAGATTATGAAAGCTAACACTTTTATAGGACAAGGGCGTGTTGAAGGTGCTGCTGAAGGAGAACCAAGACCTCCAAGACCCGAAATGGTTCCCAAACCATTTGATGAATATACAAGCGAAGACAAAAAGAGAGCTCAACTTGAGCACGTGGCAAATAAATTAATTCTTGATTCCCTTCCGAAGCTGATGAAAGAAAAGGCGCTTGATTTAGAAACTGCTAAGGAAATGTGGGACTACGTGTGTGAGTCTTCTCAGGAGACGGATCAAATGAGACGCAACAAACTACAGGTAGCTGTAGACAAATACGAATCCTTCTCTATGTGTGCAGGAGAAACCATTCAAATCATGGAGGAACGCTTCAACACAATAATTGGAGAACTCAGGAGTCTTGGAAAGAAGTATGACAATGGAGAGATGAACAATAAGATCATTTCCAAACTATATCCAAGAGATGACTGGTTCGCAAAAGTAACAAGTCTGAGTGAAAAAGATCTCAACATCATGACTACGTCTGAGTTATTTGCTCAACTTAAAGCTCACGAATTTATCATACAACAGTCGAAGAAAAATAAAACAGCTGTAGCACAAGCCGCTTAAAATTATGTTGGAAACACTGAGGACTTAGCGTACTTCGCTAAGAAGGACTACAGCAAATTCAAGACAAAAAGGCCCTTCTACAAACCAGAAAGGCCTACTCCAGCATCACCCTCGAAAGAAAGTACTTCCAGTACAGGTACACAAGCAATTGATCTAAAGATCAATGAACTGGAAGAACAAATGAAGAAGATGCAGAGGATGCTGAATGAAGCAAAAGCTGAAAAAGAGGCGAAAGAGATCCCATCATCAACATCTAACCGCTCAGTAGAGCAAAAAATTAGAACTTGTTTTGAATGTGGCTCTCCAGATCACTTGAAGCATGATTGCCCGAAGGTCAGCAAAGAAGAACGAGAGCGCCTGAAGCAACGATTTGAAAGACGCGCTGCTAAAGCTGTAACCAAGGCATTGCTGACCAAGACGGAGATTGCTGATGAGGAAGAGTTTTACTGTTCTTCAGAAGAAGAAGATAGCGAAGAAGCATTGTTCGTGTTGATGGCAAACATCACTGAAGATCAGTTTGCTGATGCTGACAACGATGCTGAAGAAACCAATGAATCAGCTCTCGCTGCTGAGGAAACAGAGGTATTATCAACAAATTCATCTAGCAATCAAATCATAGATAAGTAGGAGGAATCACATTTTGATTCCGAAGAAGACTACTTAGTACAGTTATCAATAGAATTTGCAAAAATGTATGAGATAAAAAATGAAATTGTTGGGGAAAATGCCTCACTAAAGCTTCAAATTACAAATTTAACTAAGGAAGTCGAGAGACTGAGGTTAGAAAGTGAAGAACTCGTAAAATTAAAAGCAGACTTCTCTCATTTGTCAGAAAAATTTCAAACTTTAGAAAAAGAGAATCATGCATTAAAAAACAAACCCAAAGAGGACTGCATTTGCATGTACGCATCCAGCAAGGCTGCTCTCAATGCCCTTGTAAGTAGTCAAAGACGTCACTATGATAAGTCTGGACTTGGATGCGAATCATCAAAAAGAATGTCAAAAACCAATTCCTTTAAGCAGAATCCGATTTTGTTTGTATCTGCTGGACTTAGCTCTGCTGAAAAAGGTAAAGGAGTAGTTTCTGCTGAAACTTTGTCTGCTAAGCCAACAGCTAAACCAAAAAATAGACTCCAGCAGAATGTGCCCGTTGGAGCTCAGCAGAGGTCTATATCAAAAATAGCCAATAGTTCATCTGCTAGATCTCAGCAGAGGTCAGAGTTTGCTAAGCCTTTACTCAGTGGACCTCAGCAGAGGATCCCAAGGATAAATGCTGAATGCAACTCTAAGCCTCCGCAGAAGAATCAAAGGATGAATGATAGGCAAATATTTGATAGACCTCAGCAGAGAAATCCAAGAGCATACGCTAAACCTTACTCAGCAAACTCAAGGAGTACTGAGCGTTTTGATTTCAACGCAAGGATAGTACATCCTAATTTTCATCAGAGAAGGCCTGCACAGTACAATGCTGTGAGACCTATCTACCAGCAGAATACAATGCATAGAAGGAATGTCCATGCAAGGCCTGAGCCCATTCCATATTCATTTCCAAGGGCAAGGACGGCTAAATACATTCATCCACCTAGAAATAGAAATATTAAAAATTCTAAGCCAAAGGTCAAGAAAGTGGTAAATAGTGAAACCAAGACAAAAGTCTTAAAAATCACTATGATGTGGGTTCCGAAAGGAACTATGCTTCACGCTAATCCTGCAGGACCCGACACTAAACGGGTACCGAAATCCACTTGATTCACTCGCAGGAACAGGACTCCAGAACTACAGGAACGTGCATATCCAATGAATGGGTCCTGGACAGCGGTTGCTCTGCTCATATGACTGGAAATGAAGAATTATTTTCAGACATAAGAAGATTATTCAACGGTCCAAAAGTCAAGTTCGGAGACAACAGTGAAGGAGAAGTTATTGGACGAGGATGCATTGAAAGGAACGGATTGAGAATCATCAACGTAGCACTCGTCTCCAACCTAAAGCATAATCTACTCAGCATAAGTCAACTGTGTGAAAATGGGTATATCGTATCTTTTATGAATACTGGTTGTGCTATTGCTGATGCTATTTCAGGAGAAGTAAAACTACGAGGCATCCGCAAGGGTGGACTATATATTGTTGATTGGCAAAGCGGTCAACAACATTCTTGCTTTTTAGCTCTCAATAAAGAGGAAACAACATGGCTATGGCATAAGAGGTTCAATCATTTAAATTTTAAAACTATTAACCATCTTGCCAAAAATAAGCTTGTTATAGGTCTACCGAATGAGACTTTCCGCAAAGAAGGAATATGCAAATCATGTCAACAGGGAAAGCAGACCAAATCATCCTTCAAAACAAACCCTGAAAAGGAGACATCACAAAGGATTCTGGAATTACTTCATATGGATCTTTTTGGTCCAGTCACACCACCCACTGTAAGTAAACGTCTATATACACTAGTGGTGGTTGATGATTTCTCCAGGTACACATGGGTACGTCTATTAAAGACAAAGGACGAAGTGAAGCTTATTCTGCCCGAACTGATTCTCAAGGAGCAGAACAGTAAAGAAGTTACTGTGAAGCGAATTCAATCTGATAATGGAACAAAATTCTGTAATGGAGTGTTGATGGATTTCTGTGCTGAAGCTGGAATATGACACGAAAAATCTACAGCAAGGACTCCTCAGCAGAATGGTTTAGCAGAAAGGAGGAATCGAACGCTGAAGGAAGCCGTTCGCTCAATGCTAGCAGAATCCAAACTTCCTGCTAAATACTGGGGTGAAGCAGTCATGACGGCCTGTTACACACAAAATAGGAGTGCTATCACAAGCAGATTTAACAAGACTACCTATGAAGTGTACCACGGTCGTAAGCCCTCCATAACTCATCTACGTGCTTTTGGTTCTACATGTTATATTCACAATAACGGTAAATCTAAACTTAATACCTTTTCACCTAAGTCTGACAAGGGAGTACTCCTTGGTTATGGACATCCCACTCATAAAGGTTATAGGGTATTAAATAAGATTACTGGCATTGTGGAAATAACATGCAATGTTATTTTTGATGAGTCTACCTTAGTGCGCAGTGAAAACAAAGGAGGAAAGGATAGAAATCATGAGACTAATGATGTCAATGATCAAACACTTCTAAATTCTCGAGAGAATATGAGTATTGATCCGACTAAGTCTATGAATGAATGCAATCCAAACGAGACGCACGCAGCAGGGGACCAAACTGCTGACCAGGCCAGTGATGCTAATGATCATGCTGAGGCCAAACCTTCAAACATCTTAACCGAATCAGTTATTCTAGAGGTGCTTGACGATGAAGAAGAAGAGACTACCAAGGACATTCCCTTCCGGGAAGGGACAGAAACTCATGAAGATCTTGGCAGAGGCGCTACTGAGATTCCACCTGCTGAAGAGGCTGCTGACGAAGCTCCTGTGGAAGATGATGCTGTAGGCACTGCTGAGATTCCAGTTGCTGAAGACACTGCTGAAGAAGTTCCTGTTCCAGGAAATCCTATGGAAGTTATTCCTGCGGAAGATAATCCAGATGCTGAACTCCAGGAGGATACTATGAAGAATAACGAACAAGACGATGGCCTCACAAGGGAAGGAAATATGATCAGAACTATCAGACCAACATGGTTGCGTGCCCACCCTCCTGAAGATGTCATAGGCAATATCAATGATCCTATGATAACAAGACAAGGCAATGCTATGTTAGCATGCTATATCTCCAGCGAAGAACCCAGGAAGATCGAAAACGCTCTACTAGATCCTGATTGGGTGAACGCTATGCATGAAGAACTAGCAGAATTCACACGAAACAATGTGTGGGAGCTAGTAGACAGACCTGAACATCAAAGTGTTATTGGCACTAAATGGGTATTCAAAAACAAGAAAGATGAGTCTGGCACGGTTGTCAGAAATAAGGCGAGACTCGTAGCTAAAGGGTACAGGCAATGCGAAGGGATAGATTATGACGAAACATTTGCTCCGGTAGCAAGGCTGGAGGCCATTCGTTTATTCCTCGCGTACGCTGCACATCATGAGTTCGATGTAATGCAGATGGATGTGAAAAGTGTCTTTCTAAATGGTGAGCTGAAGGAAGAAGTCTATGTCGAGCAACCACCAGGGTTTGAACACGGCAATCAAGTTTACAGACTTAAGAAGGCTCTCTATGGATTGAAACAAGCACCGAGAGCTTGGTATGGAACTCTTTCAAAATTCTTGTTGAAGAATGGTTTTCAGAAAGGGAGAATTGATCAAACCCTCTTTCGCATTGAAGACCAAGGAGATATTTTGCTGGTGCAAATATACGTAGATGACATCATTTTTGGTTCTAGAAATCAAGAGTTATGTGACAAGTTTTCAAAGCTCATGACCAGCAACTTCCAGATGAGTATGATGGGAAAGATGTCCTACTTTCTAGGATTACAAGTTCAACAATCCAGAGAAGGGATTTTCATTCATCAGAAGAAATATATTCGCGATTTGATTGCTAAATACTACCCCAAGAAGACAAAGAGTTTGCGGATTCCAATAAGTACGACATGTATTGCCGCACTTGAAAGAGAAGAAGGAGATGTGAATCCTACTCTTTACAGAGGAATTATAGGTTCACTCTTATATCTCACCGCCAGCAGACCTGATATATCTTATGTCGTCGGGTTATGTGCTAGATATCAAGCCAATCCTAAGAAGGCACATCTAGACACTGCTAAGCGGATTGTTTGCTATCTGAAGTGCACAAAAGGTCTCGGTATTTGGTATCCTAGAGAAGACAGTCTTGCTCTGAGTGGATATTCAGACTCTGATTTTGGAGGATGCAAGATTGACAGGAAAAGCACGAGTGGCACGTGTCAATTTCTAGGACACAAGCTTATTAGCTGGTTCAGCAAAAAGCAACACTCTGTTGCTACATCTACCACTGAAGCAGAGTATGTGGCTGCTGCTAGCTGTTGTTCGCAAATTCTCTGGATAAGACAACAGTTGCAAGATTACGAGATCCCTCCCGAATGTGTGCCTATCTACTGCGACAACAATAGTGCTATGTGTATCACAAAAAATCCTGTTCATCACTCTCGGACCAAGCATATCGATATTCGTCATCACTTCATACGAGATCATCAGGAGAAGAAAGATATCGATGTTCGTTACATAAGCACCGAAGATCAGATAGCAGATATATTCACAAAACCACTTCCAGAAGCCAGATTTAAAGAATTATGTTTGAAGCTTGGATTGATGGAATTAGATGAAGTTGTGGATGAATGAGTCCTAGCTCTCATTCTTTCTATGAGGATACTCTTGAAGTTTTATATACATCACTCTGGACATTATTATTTCTGTCTGCTGAAGATATCATGACATTATGAAATGCTGAAAAATGTCATGAAAACAGTTGAAAAGAGTCTACACGACGGAGGATTTGAAGAAAAGATCTACTTCAGCATAATCATTAAACAAAAGGACAACAGATTTCAAAAAGATTACACGTCTCAACCAAGAAGAAAGTTCATATACATCATCATCTACACCATTTTGTTGCTACATATCTAACAATGTTATATATGGACGCCAAAAGGAGGAGAGCTCGGAACAGTCTTCAACCCTTGTTAGGGAAGTGAGCCCTCAAGGGATAGAAGTCGAATCCCATCAAAGGGATACCCTCGGAAACAAGATGAGGGAACGTCTGCTCAAGCAACCAACTTAGCTGCATGGCAGTTGGCAGAGGAAACTGAGGAAAGAGGTTGATGCATCTCTTCACTCCATCAAAGAAGAACTCCGCCCAATCAACGTCCTTCATCTCCGAATCAATGGCCATCATGGCCCTCCAAATCCTTGGGTTGAATATATAGTTGTCAGCAGGGACTCCAAAAGTGACATTGCTAACAATGTCAAAAATGACTCTATACTCTTCTTTCAACCCCAAGCATGATGGAATTGGTGAAAAGTCATAGTTGTCCGACTGCCTCCACTTATTCCAGTAGCCGAACTCTGGAGCAGTCAAATGGCAGTAGACATCTATAACACGAGTGGGACCCCGAGGAAGGCCAAACTTTTGAGAGAAGAAGGCCGGAGTCCAACAAACCACTTGATTATCAAAGCAACCCCAAATGGCGTCATCATCGGTTTTACACCTGAAGATAAAGCTCTGAAGAGCTCGTCTCTGATAACGTGTTGGCATAGTCATCAGGAATTGGGATAGGCAACTCTCACGAAGAGCTCCCATAACAAAGTTTGCAACACGACAGTTGCTTCCATACTCAAAATACAATCCTGATTCATGAAGAATCTGGTTGCGAGTTACAGGCAAATCACTTGGAGCAATGGTAATATGATGCATCTTGAAACAAGTGAAGGAGGAAATGCTATGCAAAGAGGAGTGGAAAAGATAAAGTTCAAGAACACAAGTGAGACGTTATTTATAGCAAGATCATGGCTCTATCCATAGTGGGAACACTCTCCCAAAAGTGTCCTATCAACTAAATTCAAAACTCAGAAGAGAGGAAGTCGAGGAGTCTCGACAAAGGGGGAAACGCCACCTGTCTTAATAAGGCTACTTATGGCAAGTCGACCTACCTGAGTATTCTGGCGTTCTCTTCCACGAATGCTTAAAGAAGACACCAAAGGATATCCCAAATCCTTTGATTAAGACAGAAATCTACCGTCTTAAATGATAGCACTTGATGACTTGTGTGGAAAATAGTAGCTCACATCAGACACAGGAAGGTTGCTACAGACACTCAACACATTCAAAAGACAGTTTGCTGAGACTATGATGCAAGCATATCAGAAACAGAGTATCAGAAGAGATGTTATTTTTATCCTTATTTCTTGGATTTCTTGAAGACATCGTTACATATTCTGGAAGATGATTACATCTGCTGAGGATTATTCATCATAGCTATCTGCTAATATTGAAAATACAGAGCAGAACTTGATTGAAGATTTTGTTAACAAATGACAGACAACAAAATATAGTTGTGCCGTTTTCATACATCCTTTCATTCAGTGACATATGTCATTACAAAGGAAATAAGAAAATTGAAAACAAAAACATGATCGCTATTCTAGGAGGAAGAAGGCCTAAATGGGAAGAAGTCCGTATTTACAAGATTCGTTGGTCCTTCTGCTATCTGAGGAAAACTCTGCTCCAGCAACCAACTAAATTGCATTCCATTCAGCAGAGGCACTGCCGGGTAATATTGGACACAGTCTCGAACGCTATTATAGATATATTTCGCCCAATCTACCTCGACCCCATCATCGATGGACATAATG
Organism: Plectranthus barbatus; assembly: GCA_026898455.1. Classification (NCBI taxonomy): domain Eukaryota; kingdom Viridiplantae; phylum Streptophyta; class Magnoliopsida; order Lamiales; family Lamiaceae; genus Plectranthus; species Plectranthus barbatus. The sequence goes on from JAPKLW010002066.1 coordinate 112,592, forward strand.
ATCTGCCACGTTTCTTTTGAGAAGAAAGTGTCATCACGATCCTCTCCCATCAACATATTGTTAGCAACTCGGAAGAGCACCCAATAAGGAGTGCGCAGATCATATGCTGAGACAGAAAGGGAAAATTCAGACGAAGGCGTTCGTCTCCATTTCTGCCACGCTGACCATTCAGGGGCAATGTCCGTCACACGGTAGTCCAAGACAGACCCAGGACCTCTGGGAAGGCCGAATCGACGAGAAAAGACGTCCGGTGACCAATAGATGAGCTTGCCACGGAAGGAACCATAAATTCCATCTCCCTCCACAGAACAGTCATCGAGGAATTCTCGAAGAACATCGCCTTGGAAACGTTTTGGAGTAGCAGTAACGAATTGGGTCAATCCACTGCGATTCAACTTCGACATGACGATCTCTGCCACTCTTGGATTGTTATCGTACAAAGAGTTCAAACCAGCCTCATGAAGGATCTGGTTTCGGCGCAATTCCAAGGATTGACCAGGAGAATCCATTTTCTTGAAGATCTTCTGAACGAGACAAAAGAAGAATATTCAGAAAAAGAGTTCTTGTGATGATAAAGATACACACAAGAAGGGTATTTATAAGGGAAGAATCATAACTCTTTTCATAAGAATCGATTCGATTCAGAGTTAATGATCATCTGTTACACAACGAATGGACAGACGCCATGTCAGATCGGTCAAAATGTTTCTTGGAAAAAGTAATCGACGCTTGGAGAGAAGCATACACTAAAGAACATTGTTCCATCTGCTAGAGATGAGATCTTCGCTACAGATGAAGTCTCTGCTAGAGATAAGGCCTCTGCTAGCGAATGAGATCTCTGCTAATGAATAAGGTGTATGTTAGAGAATGGATATTCTGCTAGACTTGATATCTCTGCTAGATGATGGATACTCTGCTAACTAATCTGCTAGATGATGGATACTCTGCTAAGTGATGAGAGCTCTGCTAACTACTTTCTAAAGTGGTATCTGCTCCGTTTCAGCAGAACATATATCTTTGCTACCAATCATCGATCTGCTACGATCTTAGCAGAATCATACTCAACAGATTTACTATATTTTTTATTATCAAGGATATTATCAAGCAGATATTTGATATTGAGCGCATATATATATGGGATTGTCTCAATTGAAATATAGACATCATTTTATATAGTTCAACAAAAATATTTACATGAACAGAGGATTCGACCAATTTAGAAGGGCGCCAAAGGCACAAACGGATAAAAATCTATTCCTCGAAGGTTCGAGGGACCTAGGGTGAGATCAGGGAATCTATGCTCTAGCAGCCAACTTAACGGCATCCCATAGGGCAGGTGAAGTTGAGGAAACTGTTGAACACTCTGTCGCATCCTTTGGAAGACAAAAGCCGCCCAGTCAACCTCTGCCCGATCATCGATCGCCATCATGACCTTCCAGATTTCACGAGAAAAGATCATATCATCCGGATTCACTCCCACCACCATACCACTTACTATCTCGAAAAGAACCCGATAGCGAGTCTGCAGTCCATATGCTGATGGGGTAGGCGAAAACTCAAGCTCGGAAGAACGTCTCCATCTCATCCATGAAGACCACTCCGGAGTTATTTCATTGTTGCGATAGTCCATCACAGAAATTGGACCCCTCGTTAAGCCGAACTCCGACGCAAAAGTGTCCACCGTCCATCTCACCAACTGATTCATGAAGACACCAACAATGGAGTCTCCAATGGGTTCACTTTTTCGAACGAAGTTCTGAAGATGTTCCATATGGAACGAATGAGGCGTCAGAGAAATGAACTTGGCCACACCACTGGCATGAAGACTGGACATAATCCACTCTGCTACGTGGTACTCTGTTTCGTACTCTTCATACAAACCAGAATCACAGAGGATTATGTGCCGCGGAACGAAGAGAGGTTGAATTGGATCCATATTTTAGTATTAATGAATTTTGTGAGAAGAAGAACAAGAGTCACAAGAAGTCGTATCAAATGCATCGCCTGCTTATGCTATTTATAGAGAAGCCTTTGGTAACTGCTCATCTCTGAAGTTGAAGGGTTGCTGAGTGGAGTGAAGTAATTCATTAATAAAAAGGTCAAATCGGAAGAGATTATGATCATGCATGAAAAGCAATGTCGGAGGTTAATATGATGATACCATGAAATACGTGGTAGCTTCTGCTTGATTCTATTAATCTTGACTGCTGAAAATCTCAAATCAGACGTGGGACGTTTGCTTTTCGATACGGAGAAACATTTAATGCATCCAGATGACGGCGACAAATTGGATTGTGCCACGTCATCCACACTCAAGCTCCGAAGGACGTGGATATACCCACGATCTAACTCTCAACCCCAACCGTTGATTGAATTTAAAGTGCTTTCAATCCTCGTCGTCAATTTCTCCTCGTACTCCGAAATCTCCTACACCATAATTAGATTGCAAATCCCTACCAATCTTCAGAAACCCTTCACCTCCGTCCTTGTAAAACCCTTTCAAAATTCTCACAAAAACTACCCAACCATGACTTCAAATCAAAATTCTTCAACCTCCTCAAACAAAGACACAAATCCCGAATCTTCATCTTCAGAAAACCTAGACACAACTCAATTTCAACGACCCACATTCATCTATCCAGCCACCACTTGCTCACCCCTGCATGTTCGACATGCACTCGAGTTCACTGGAATTGAGAAGAAAGAGGACATTGATGAGTCTATTCCTTACTGCACATTGGTGACAATGGCCCGACAGAAGAAGCTGTCCACTCATTCGGCGGAACGGAGACGAGTGGCTCAGATCATGAAAGACACGGTTCTGTACATGCCACTTGCCAACAAACACTTTCCCAAGTGGATCCTAAATCTCCTTGATTCCGAACTGCTGGTAAAGTATCTCACTGCTGAACCTGATCAATTTCATCCGCATATGGTTGCTGAATTCTATGCTAGGGCTGTTATGAGTGATGATCAGAAGTCATTCAAGACATGTGTATATGGGAATATTGTAGAAGTTAATGCTGAGTTGCTGTCTCGTACTTTTGGACTTCGAAACTTTGGAACCAAAATCTCTCAGTATAAGGTGAATGATATAGCCGAAATGGAAAGGAGATGGTGCCACTGGAGGAAGTCAGGAGAGAAAGGGCAACCAAGTACGTTTAAAGTTAACACCTCGATCAACACCTTGACAGAGGAATACAAACTACTTGCAGAGATTGTGATAAAGATGCTCCAGTGCGATGCTGGTTCATACTCGGAGCTCTCTGCTAAGAAGTATGCCGTGATGATGGCATTAAACGATAATGTTAAGGGTAATTGGGCAGAGTTCATATTTGAGCGATGGGCAGAGCATGCCAAGAAGAATGCTCACATGGAAATCGATGGAACATTCTCCTCGAATGTAAACTTTGGGCTGAAGATTAGTAAATTCTTGGAAATTTTGTTTACCAACACAGGCGTGGATCGTGGAGTTGCACTCCTTTCCACAGACTACATTCCTGTCACAAGACACAAGCCTAAGCCAGTCAATACTAGAAATCCTAGGAAGTTAACCGGGAAATCCAATGTGGACAAGGCTAAACCAACATCCCCAGAGGAACCAGATGAAGCAAGTTTAGCAGTACCCACACTCCAACACTCCATTCCCATAACAGAAGCAGAATTAGCAGTGTTGAAGAGGAATGCAGAAACATATCAGTGTTTCAAAAATCTTGAGGAAATTGAGAAATTAAGAAACCTACCAGTTGATCAGATCAACGATATCATGACTTTGAAGGAAGCAGAACAACTTCCAATCACTCTTGGGGCACGGGCATTACCTATTCAACCCAAAAAGAGAACCGCAACAACTCCTCCTGTGACTAAGGCAAAGAAGAAGACCAGAAGAAAGTTGGAATTACTTACTGATAAGGAAGCATTAGAGGAAGCAGAAGCAGAAAGCAAGACTGCTAAAGCTGCTGAAGGAACTGATACAGCAGAAAAAGACTCTACAGAGACTATTACTGAGGACACCGCTAATCCAGATTACATCCCTAAGTCTCTCAGAATTGTTGAAGAGCACAGTCCGGAAACAAGGAAAGCAAAGAGAAAGCGAATAGCTACTCTAAAAGAACTCGAGAAAAGAGATTACCAAAAATTCATCAATAATCTAACATTCGAAGGCAGGGACAGAAACTTTGAACGAGTCAAATCTGCTGCTGAAGAATTGATGGCCCAGAAGCGCGCTGCTAAGCAGACACAATTGGAAGCACAGCCTATCAAGCAAAAGGAAAGCACCATAGGAGATGCAGTACACGAGGAACACACACCAGCAGTGGTGAATGTTGCTGAAGGAATTCCAACTCCAGCAGAAGACGAGGAAACGGCAGACATTCCAGCAGATATCACCATGATGAATGATGATGAAGCTCCTGCTGATGAACTGCAATGCCTAGCAGACGAGGCCACAAAACGAGGAAAATGGAAAGCTACTTCCGAAGAGGAAATCATTTTCAATACCTCCTCTGAATCACAGATAAACCTAGCAGAAGAAGGACTATCAGATAAAGCATTCTCACAATTATGGAGGTCTGGAGCCTTCACTGATGCAGAATCGAGTAAAGAAAGAGATGCTGAAGAACAGGTCGATTCACTTCTTCATGATTTACATTCGCCTGTAGAGGAGAACGATTCTCTGCTCACTGATGTTGAATCTTGCGTTTCTGACTCTGATGGAGAATCTGAGGAGATTTTTAATGCCAAATACCTGAGGAAGGTACCATCTGGATCAAACACTCCTCTCCGAGTGCCTCTCAATGGGCTGCCTGGACCACGTTATCATCTACGAAGAATCGGTCAATGGTGTGCAACGGTCTACCCTGAAGAAAGGCCCAACTCAGATCTCACTCCTATGGCTGAAGAGATCGAATTGTTCGTGCACTCCGAAACAGAAAGAGCCATTGCTGATTTATTCCATACAGAATTGGATGAATCAACACCGGAAGGATGCTTGTTAGCAGAAGAATTCCGACGATGGAAGAAGTGTGACTATATTATGCATCAACTCTGTTTTGAAGAGAAAGCACTGGTTTTTGCTGCTAAGGACTTAAACTTCTGGAGACGTGAGGAACGCTGGTGTTTTGACTGGATTGATCAAGTTCCGGAGATGAAACAGTTCTCAGATAAACAAGTGATGTGTAGACTTCAAGCCATCCGAGAACACCGTTTTCTCTCAAAGACTGCGGGGCTACCTAAATCCACCTTCGTACCCGATGGATACTCTGATGCTAGAGTTGAACTGTCTAAGCGTCAAGCAAGAGCTGTTGTCGCTTACATGAAACGACAGATGGAGTATAAAATTCAACAGGCCGAGAAACTCAAAGCTCGAGTAGCGGCACAGGCCACTGAGCGTGCTGCTCTGGAATTCGATTACCGAGATGAGCAGTTGGCTAAGTTCCTGAACATTGATATTCATGACATAGTGAAGGAAGCTCAGAAAGCTGAAGCTCAGATTGTCCAGGAGATCGCACAAATTCTGGATGCTGCTAATCGGATAATGCATGAGGAATTATGCTATCAGGAGTATGTTGTTGCGAGTACTAGTCACACACAGCAACCGTCTATTCCAACGAGTCAAGAACTCATTACGACTACTTCCTTCAATGCCACTCCCATAACCTCACTGCAGATACCCTTTCCATTGACTGCGGAAATAGCTGAAGCCTTTAACTCTTATTTGCAAACAGCCATTGATGGAAGAGTAGAAGCAGCTACCACTCATCTGAGAAGAGAAGTTGATGAGATACGGGGAGATGTATCTCATGTACAATCAGAGATCGCAGAAAACAAGTTGGCTATTTCTGAGAATAGGACAAGTCTTGAGTTCGTTCAAAAGGATTTAGCAAACACCAGGACTACCCTAAAAGATACAGTTGTGGCCTATGGTACAAACTTTTCGGCTGCAATCAAAGAGGGGGAAGAAAGAAGAAAGGCTGACCAGGAAAGAAGAAAGAAAAATGAGGAGGAGTTAGCCGCAAGGAAAGAAGAGATAAGGAGAAAAGAAGAAGAAGCGAAGGAGGAGTCAAGACGAAAAGAGCTAGAAGCTCAATTAGAATTGCAAAGAAAAGAACATGAACTTCAACTACAAAAGATTGCTATGGAGCAGGAGAAGCTGGCTAAAGAACTGGAGCGTGAGGCTGCTGAAAGAGAAACAGGAGCAGCTCTTCTTGAGAACTTCATGAAATTCACCATGGAGAAGTTTGCTGATATCCAGAAGAGCAATTCAGCGGACAGTGAAAAAGACAAGCCAGCACCCGGCTCATGAACGTAAAGGTTAAATCTTTTCATCATTTCTTACTTTCTGAATCCAATTTGTACTTAAACTTGCAATATCATATATAAAATTGGATCAGACTTAGACAAAATCTCTTTGTCCACCTCTGAATTTTACTGGTGTGCTCTAGTTGACCTACACTTCTGGTGTACTCAACAAATTTGCATGTGGACATGAAGATTATATTTTGTTTGATGAATGCTTGCTGATTTGATGAGTGCTAGAATTTCTAGCATACTACTTTGTTGCAAACATTTACTCATATTTAATCGAGAAATATTCCCCAGCACCTGTTGAGGGGGAATTTGATTTCAATCATTTCTGTTGCTTGAACCTAGTTGGAAAAAATCTGTGTCAGATTGATAGAATAGCTTAGACTTGTAAAACACAGACATTCTTCCACTTATGGTCAGCAAATGATAGTAAGCTTTGATCGCACCAAAAAGGGGGAAATTGTTGGGAATTATCCCTAAAATCTCCCTTAGGATTTGTTTGTAAAAGGTTTTGTTGGATCAAACTTTATTTAGTTGGTCGATCATTTGCCGAAATCTAGAGAGTCTAGCACACTTTGTAAAGTCCTGTATAAGTTGTACAGTGAGTTGTAATAGACTAGTGTGCTGAGAAGAATCCCTAGCAGACACAAAGCAGATGATATCAGCATTCAACTTACAAACTGCTAGAGAAGCAAGCCAACAAAGAATCACTAGCAAATGGCTGAAAGCTCACTAGACAGAATGCTAAGGCGTTAGCATTCGGACCTTTCAGAAATGAATAAAGAATAGCAAGCAACGGAAGTCAAAGGATCACAAGGAATATACTGTTAGCAGTTTCTAGCTTAGCAAAGCAAAAGAATCAAATTTGAAGCTGGACTGCGACTCTGATAAAAAGCTCACACAAAGGACGAGAACTTCCCAAAGTAGTTAAGGAAGTACAAGTCAAATACAAAAGCGACTGTCATAAAATAAACACTCTCGGATCAAGGAGCCGTTGAGTCTAACGGATATGGAGATTCAAAGTTTGAATCTCCATCTATAAAAGACAGGTCTGAAAGCCGAGAGTACTACTGCTTCAATCACTACCTACATTCGCAAACTACACAAGTGTGAGATTCCTTTGACAAAGCGAACAAGTGAAAAGTAGTCAGTTGAGAGCTCGTGATAAAAAGCACATTCAAAGCCCTCAACAACCCAGAGTGTCCTCTCATTGAATATCTGACACTCATCCTTGAAGATTCTTGAAGTTCCATTAAGAATCTTCAATCATTGGGATAATTTCCTTACTAAGAGTATCCAACAGTCATTCTTGAAAGAGATTGACTCTGACGGGCGTTAGCCACATACTTATTGAGTTCAGGTGCAAACTATAACAACATCATTAGCGAAGGACAAGTTTTACGAAGGTATGCCCTTGACTTGGCCGGAGCTGTGTTCGGAAAAGTGCAAAGTATCGGAGGATAGCTGTGCTGTGGCCGGCTCGAAAGTTCACCGCCTACTGCAAGTTTTGGCGAATCCATGTACTGATTGTATACTTTTCTAGTGAAATTCTTAGCGTTTCGGCTAAGGAGTGGACGTAGATCTATTTGGATCGAACCACTATAAAATCTCGTGTTCATCTACTGTTTTATTATATTACTGTTCCAAGATTATTTTGAAACCTAGCAACAGAGTTGCTAGAGTATATCTGAACACAAACTTAAGACATAACTTGAGCTAGCTAACTTTTGGAAAACAACGATAAGTGCAAGAGATATAAAACTATTCCGCTGCATTTCGTGTTAAGTTATAAACACGACGACTCTGATATTTCGGGACCAACAAGTGGTATCAGAGCG
>JAPKLW010002067.1:0-86443 GCA_026898455.1 Plectranthus barbatus
GATTTTTTAAAAAATAATCTATAAATCAAGTTTTTTTTCACGTGAATGACTGTCACTTTTGCATGCATCGTACAAAACACATGCATGCCAATACATTGAATTCAAACTGATAATTAATATGGTCAATTTTTTACTGGAAAGTTGCTCAAATAATTGTAGTATGACTATTGAATATGTACTATACAATACAGAAATAATTTTGGACCATTCGGGGACTGAATTACAATTCAATTTTTCTCAGAAAATTGAATTTAATTTGTTTCATCCTCAACACAATACCATACTCTGAAAACTATCTCTACACCCTCTCAAACACTCATTCTCCAAAAATTCTCTCTAAATTAAAAAAATGGATTACCGTTCAATCATTTTGCATTACAATGGTCAATGGGACAATCTATACAACTACACCGGTGGAGATGAAAGAGTTGTCATGATACCCTCTCATGCTATCACACTAGAAGAATTGCAGAGGAATGTTCAATACATCCTCCATTCTCATGCCATGGTGGGTTCTTACACTCTTTATTATCTTGCTGAAACAAGAAGTGGGAGGACGGTTCCTTCGGTGCTCGCAACAAACACGCTCCTTCAACGGCTTTGTAACATGTATTGGGAGCCGAATGTTTATTTAGTGATGAACTTGCAATCCGATGGGGGTGCTGGAGGATCTCGCCGACAACCATCTCCGTACAGGCCACACATGGCTTCATTGAGCCCACAACCACACAACCCTTATAGTCCAACACCAGAAGAACTACATCGTTTTTCATCATCAGTGAGATTTGGAGAGGGAAGCAGTGAAAGTCGAAGTTCTCCAGTCCCAGATTCAAACGAAAATGCTCCAGATGATGACAATGACGATGATGCTGATTTCGGTGCGCACCAACAAAATCAGAATATAGTTGTCCATTCCGATGATGAAGAAGCTGAATTCGATACAGACTCATCAGATGGTGATGAACGCCAAAATTACAATGCTTCATTGTTCAATTGTACAATTGAAGATTTCACCTCTTGGGTGAGAGAACAAGGTGGGATGGGTGCCATTGTATCAAGCCTACTTCCGGCTAACCCATTACCGGCAGAAACAATTGAAGGTCTAAGCAGTCAAATAAATAATTGGTTACTTCCAATTATTCCGATAGATACATCCGACTCACCTGTATTGCCAGATGTACAAGAAGTATTGGAAGGGGAACTGGAAAAGGGCAAAATGTTTTGGAGAAAAGAGGACTTGTACGTGGCTGTCGGACTTTGGCACATGGAGCATCACGTTGAATTCAAAGTGATGCGTTCTTCTACAACTCGGGTGGTGTACAATTGCAGCCGCAATCCTAATTGTACATTCATCCTACGTGCCTCGAATTCAGCGGGATGTTGGGTAGTCCGCGAATTCATCCCAACTCATAGTTGTACTTTGAGTCTAAACAACATCCGCAGTAGAACTATACGATCAAAGGCAATCTCAGCTTACTTTGCTCGGAGGATGCGTATACAAGGATCTATCATCAAGCCGCGCGATATAATGGCTGAACTACAACAGAGTTTTGGTATTAAGGTCAGTTACAGCAATGCATTGCACGCTAGAAATGGAGCTATATCGATGATTTATGGTGGCTTAGAAGAATCATTCAACTTGCTACCAAAATATCTCGATGTTCTCCAAAAATGGAATCCGGGCACTATTACAGACGTGGATATCGGCGAGGATCAACGATTACGCCATTTCTTTGTTGCCTTGAGTGTGTCACGTGCGGCTTTCGGGACTTGTTTAAGGCAAGTGATTGTGGTGGATGCTACACACCTGAAGGGGCGAAATAAAGGTGTGTTATTGGTTGCTGTTACCAAAGATGACAACGAACAAATCTTTCCTCTGGCTATTGGATTTGCACCGATCGAGAACGATGAGAGCTGGGCGTGGTTTATGTCACGACTGCGAATGGCTTTCGATTGTAGTCCACAATTGCTAATTGTTTCGGACCAACACATCAGCATTGCCAAGGCAGTAAGCTCAGTTTATCCAGAGGCGACGCATGCCTTATGTGGTTATCATATTCAAAATAAGTTGACGACATTCAATTCAACTATCGTGCAGTTATACCACAAGGCAGCCTATGCATACCGTTCTATCGTCTATCAGAAGGCAATGGACCAGATTCAACAGCATTGCCCCACTGCATACAACAAACTCATGACAGTGGGGCCTGAAAAGTGGGCTAGGTCTAAATGTCCGGTTCGCCGTTATAGCTTCATGACATCGAATGCAGCAGAAGTGTTCAACTCCAGGTTATTAGATGCTAGACGTCTACCCATCTGTTCCATTATTGAGCTATATAGACACATTGTCGAAAAATGGTTCGATGAACGGCGAGCTAAGGCCTTTGCAAGATACGATGACGTGACTGAGGAAGTCGTGGCCAAAATGAGTCCATTGTCGGATATTTCACACAGGTACACGGTAACGCCTGTTTCTGAATATCATTTCAAAGTCAAAGACAAGGATACAACTTGGAAGGTGGATCTTGAAGACAGCTTATGCGATTGCCGGGAGTTTCAGATGGATCTGATTCCATGTTCACATGCTATTGCTGCAATTCGGTTAGTAAAATATATCGATAGAATTAAACTTTCATTCATAACGATCAAGTTTTTAATTATTATTGTTGCAGCTTCAAGGGTTTAGGTGTGTACGACTATGTTTCGGAGTACTACAAGACATCAAACTGGCGAGAAACTTATGGAGGAATTGTACACCCTCTTCCTCCAAGAGATGAGTGGATTGTATCACCGGAGGCACAAGCATGTGTTGTTTTGCCACCCATCGTCAATCGTCAAGCCGGTCGACCAAGAAATAGTCGTCGTCCTTCGGGAGCACAGGCGGGACAAACATCGACTAGTAGACGACGAGCACCAAAAAAATGTAGTATTTGTGGATCATCAAGTCACACAAAACGTGCTTGTCCGGAAAGAATTCCGCCTAATTAATTTGTTACATTTTTACAAATTTTATTGTACGTATTGCAATATGTGTGAACAACAAATCTCATATTTGAATGCTTATTTATATCTCACATCTCAATTCCAAATACTTGTGATTTGCATGATTTCAATTCAAAATACCCGTGTTTAGCAAATGAGGAATTTGTATTCAATACATGTAATGTAATTATGTATTAAATTATGATTATTTCTTTAGTTCAAAATATAATTTCGTTAGTAAAATAATTACATGGTGAATTATTAATGAATATTTATAAAATAAGCATGCATAATTTTTAAAATAAAAATGGTGAATTCGGCAAAATTATCGAACTCAAGCTCAATATATTGAAAATGACGAAATCAAGATAAGTTTAAAAATAATATAGTCAATTCCGAAATCAAGCTGAAAATGCCGAACTCAAGCTGGAAAATGCCGAACTCAAGCTCAATATATTGAAAATGACGAAATCAAGATAAGTTTAAAAAATAATATAGTCAATTCCGAAATCAAGCTGAAAATGCCGAACTCAAGCTGGAAAATGCAGAACTCAAGCTGGAAAATAACGAAATCAAGCTGAGGATATATTCCCTAATATTTTATTGGATTATTATTACTTTCTAAATGTTTCCCTCAATTTTTAATAATAAAAAAATAATTCGGTTAGGGTTTACACATAAACCGAAAAAATTGATTGGTGGACTAAGACATATATGACAGACAAATTACAATTTGGCTATTTTGTGTAGTTTTTCATAAGGGTGGCTATTTTGTGCATGTAGTTATAAAATTTGGCTAGTTAAAATTATTTCCTCTTTTTTTTTTCCCTTTTTCCTACAGTGCCAAATTGTCCAAATACTACTAAATCTTTTAATTGGTCAAAAGAGGAATCAACCCCCAAAACACACACAATTTTTCTATTTATAAATGAAAAAATATAAACGGCGCTGGCCTCATACACAAACAACATACTACGCAAGGATGGGGATGGACTTTATCGAAGTTGTTCTCTCCGCCGCCATCTTCCTCCTCTCCGCCGCCCTCCTCAACCACCTTCTAACCGGGAAACGCCGCCACACCGCTTCCCCTCCCGGCCCCTTCCCTCTTCCCATCATCGGTCACTTGCACCTTCTCGGGCCGAGACTCCACCACACCTTCCACGATTTGACCCAACGCTACGGGCCCTTGATGCAGGTCCGCCTCGGCTCTGTCCGCTGTGTCATCGCCGCCACGCCGGAGCTGGCTAAGGAGCTCCTCAAGACGAACGAGCTCGTCTTCTCCGCTCGGAAACACTCCACCGCCATTGATATCGTCACCTACAATTCCTCCTTCGCTTTCTCCCCCTACGGCCCCTACTGGAAATTCATCAAGAAATTTTGCACCTACGAATTGCTCGGGGCAAGGAATCTCAACCACTTTCTGCCCATTCGAACGATCGAAGTCAAGACTTTCTTAGAAGCTCTCATGCAAAAGGGTATTATATAAATCTATTAATATTAGTCAGAATTGAAGAAATTAATTTGTATGAGATGATTTGAGGTGATGAAATATTGTGCAGGTAAAACGGGGGAGAGGTTGAACGTGACGGAGGAGCTGGTGAAGCTGACGAGCAACGTGATATCGCAGATGATGCTGAGCATACGGTGCTCGGGGACGGAGGGGGAGACGGAGGCGGTGAGGACTGTGATTCGGGAGGTGACGCAGATATTTGGGGAGTTCGACGTTGCAGACATTATTTGGTTTTGCAAGAACTTCGATTTCCAAGGGATAAGGAAGAGGTCGGAGGATATACAGAGGAGGTATGATGCTTTGCTGGAGAAGATCATCACCGACCGGGAAAAGCAGCGGCGGCCACAGCACGGCGGCGAGGCCAAGGATTTTCTGGACATGTTTCTGGATATAATGGAGAGCGGGAAAGCCGAAGTCAATTTCACCAGGGACCATCTCAAGGCTCTGATTCTGGTAATTATTTTTCCTTTCTTCAGCAATGCTTTGTTCCTTTCAAAAAAACAGAACACAAAAAAAGTGGGTTGGGTCATCTCATTTAAGGGAAGGTCTTGGTTAGGCAGGCCTAAACGATTTAGGCGGGTTTTCTCCATTAACCCAAGATTTAGGCGGGTTTTATCCATTAACCCAAGTCAAACCCATATAATATACCCTATTTGGGATGGGTGAACCCATTTGGGTAGGATAAAACCCGCCTAAACCGTTTAGGCCTGCCTAACGCAAGTTTTTGCCCTCATTTAATTTTCGAGTCAATTTCGGATTGAATTCACGAACTCATTTAATTTTCGTGTCGGGTTCGGGTCAGATTTCGGTTGACCCACCCAACCCATTTGACCCGAAATAAATTGATTTAATTATATAATTATATAACTTTCGGGTCATCTTCGAGTTAACTGATCATGTTGTCTAATAGGTTAAATTTTTCATTATTATTAAACAGGTCATTCGGTCACTTTCGGATTGACCTCATAATAAACAGTTCGGGTTAAACTTTATAACTCAAAAACTAAAATGGTCGGGTTTGGATTGCCGTATCGCATTTTACTATCAAATCGCAATTCGACCCGTCAATCCGATCCAACTCGTTTGCCACCCCTACAATATCTGGTTAATTTGTTTGAATCCAGCCACGTGCCATGTAACATATCAAATTTATTATTTCCAAATCTAACAATTAACTATATTTCAATAAACTTTTTATTAAGTTTTTAAATGATTTTTTCACTCAATTATTAAATTTAAAATAAATAATACCGATTGATAGTTATGACTTTAAGTTAAGCATAGAAAATCAAAGTCAAAGGTGGAGAAAAATACAAAAGAAAAACTATGTGATTCAAAGGTACTTATATAGTTATATTTAAATGGTTTCGTGAGTCATTATGCATATTATTAAAGAGGCGGCGAAATTAATTCAACTTAATTATATCCATTTGCCCTTAAAAAAAAAAAAAAAAAAAAAAAAAAAAAAAAAAAAAAAACCATTTGCATTGACTTGCTTTACCTTCTCCTACGAGATCCCATCAAAGCCCTTCTACATTATAGATTCATTATTACTAATAAGTAGACACAATAATACAATATGATATTACATCATAGGTATATTTGATGGTGAGGCAAAATTAATGTGTGTAATATTATGTAGGATTTCTTCACCGCCGGCACCGACACTACGGCCATTGTCGTCGAATGGGCGATAGCGGAGCTCATCAACAACCCTAATGTGCTGAAGAAAGCTCAAGCCGAGATCGATAAAGTCGTCGGACTCCACAGAATCCTTCAGGAATCCGACGGTCCAAATCTACCCTACCTTAACGCCGTCATCAAAGAAACGTTCCGGCTTCATCCTCCCATCCCCATGCTATCGAGGAAATCAATCTCCGACTGCGTGATCGACGGCTACACGATACCAGCCAACACACTGTTGTTCGTCAACATCTGGTCCATGGGGCGGAACCCTAAAATCTGGGACAGCCCGACGGTGTTCCGGCCGGAGAGGTTTCTGGAGAAGGGAAAAACCGGCATCGACATTAAAGGGCAGCACTTCGAGCTTCTGCCGTTTGGCACGGGCAGGAGGGGCTGCCCCGGGATGCTGCTAGCCATTCAGGAGGTGGTCGTTATAATTGGGACCGTGATTCAGTGCTTTGACTGGAAGCTGCCCGCCGACGATGGCTCCGGCCGTGTGGACATGACGGAGCGGCCGGGGCTGACGGCGCCGAGAGCTAACGATTTGATTTGCCGTGTGGTGCCGCGAGTTGATCCTGTAGTGATTTCCAACCAGTGATGCATAGCAACGGTGGCATCGTTTTGTCCTTTAAATAATAATTTATTGCTTGACTGAGTTGTGCTACATTTGTTAATTATTTATTTTTATCTTTTAGCAAATTTCTATTTCACATTGTTGTGTGGTTTATAAGATGATTGTGAAATTTGATGAGATGCATACAATCACTACATGAAAAATAGTAAACAATAATATTAAAAAGATAATACTTTTCGTTCAAAATTATAGTCGTAGAGTTAAAAGTATTATTAAAAATAAAAATGTTATTATTTAATACTAAAATGCGCTAAAAGACAACACTTTTAATGTAGTGTTGTTATTTACGTGTTATGGTTTATTGAAAAACAACACTTACATTTATATATTGCTATATTTGTATTGTTATTTTATTTTATTTTTATTTTTTTATATTTAAATGTATTATTAATTAAATTTATACAATTATTTTATTCTAAGCTTCGCTTCTAAAAAAAAAAAACAACAATAAAACAAAGAAAAATCCTAAATCCCTTCCCCCCTAACTCTCCCCACTCAGCCATCGCACAATCACAGCCCGCCGCAACCCTTCGCGCCACTGCCCAGCCCGCGTAATAGGAGCTACAACATTGTGGATGTTGATGATGATCGCATAGAATGGACGAATACGGTACAAGATTACATGTATGCATAGTAAATTTGAAAATATTAGACGATCACATTGTGTTTTGAATTGTGATTTTGGGATATATATATATATATATATATATAGAGAGAGAGAGAGAGAGAGAAAGAGAGAGAGAGTAGTGATCATATGAGAATAGTTTTTAGTATAAAAAAAGAATAAATCTCAGCCTTTGATTTTGTGATATCAAAGTTCATGATCAATTTTAGTCCGTGTGCAGTTTTCCTCGATTATCTTGCAGTGTTGATTCATTAAGGTTATTTTTGTAATTTTATGGTTTTAAAAATTTAAAAGGTATATGCTTCCATATTTAATTAGATTTTGTATGCCTTATTTTCGCGCGTTCTGATTTCTTATTCCTCCTTCGTCCGATTCAATTTATATATCTTCTCTCGATCGGATTTTTTTTGTTTCTGGATTTGGCTTTCGTGATCGCTCTCGGCTTCGAAATTGTGGTTGCTGTTGAGTTTTGTTTTTGATTTTGGAGTTCGGTCGTTTGAAGAGGACATGTCTGATCGATCATCTGAAGGTAAGTTTAATACTTTGTATTTTTTATTTTCGATAGTGTTCATGGTTCTATTGATTTTTTTTATGTTAGGAGATGATTTGATCTTGTTTTTGAATTCTAGACTCTGTATGTAATTGATTCGTGCATGAATATAGTTTTAAAAAAATTGTGTTATTCAAATGTTCATTTTTCCTTTCTTATGGTGCATCTTTAGTGTAAAATTGTTCATTTTTTCATCTTTCAGGTTCATTTATTCTAAATTGTGTTGATAAAATTGTGTTATTCAGATGTTCATTTTTCCTTTATTATTGTGCATCTTTAGTGTTAACATTTTTCATTTTTTTCATCTTTCAGGTTTATTTATTCCAAATTGTGTTGATAGTTTTAAAAAAAATTGTGTTATTCTGATGTTCATTTTTCCTTTATTATTGTGCATCTTTAGTGTTAATATTGTTCATTTTTTCATCTTACAAGTTCATTTATTTAAAATTGGCGAAAGTGAGTAGAATTCCAGAGAAAACCGTCGATTGTCTGAAGAAATTTTGAGAGAGGAATTGAAATTTTGTTGAATGTGAAGAGTTTTTTTCGAGAAGTGTATTGAAAAGTTGCGATGGAACGGCGTAATAATGAAACCGTGTAGCAGTTGTTTAAATTTTGATATTTGATATTATTGCATTTAGTTTTTTTTTAAATTTGTGTTTATTCAAAACTGAAGTAAAAGTGAGGAAAACTGCATGATGTGGTAGGTTTGTGGTTGGTCTCTGTAAATGTTTAATTTTTTTTAAATTCGTATTTATGTAAAAATGAAGTAAATCGGGCTGAAAATGAAGTAAATCGGGCTAAAAATGAAGGTTGTTGTTTGGGTTTGAGTATTTTTACAGTTTTAGCATTTAAAGACTAAAACTGCAGGATATTGGGGCAAAAATACCGCGTTTTTCAATTTGCTAAGAATGAATCCTGTTCGTCGATTTGATGAGATGGACGCGTGAGATTTATTCTTATTTCTCACAGTAACTCTTATTCTCATCTGATCACTACCCTATATATATATATATATATATATATATATAGAGAGAGAGAGAGAGAGAGAGAGAGAGAGAGAGATTCACTCAAGTGCTAAAATTAAAGTTTGTGCTAAATAGGAATGAATCTCAGCCCTTTGATTGATAGCATCAATGGTTGAGATTAAAGCATAAAGATTAAAAAATTAAGCATAATTTCCGTTCGTGCTTAATTGCTTTATAAATCGTGCTTAATTCGATTAAGCATGATTTATAAAGCAATAAAGCATAAAATCTGGAAAAATATTTTAATCTCAACCATTGAATTTTTTAGATGAATTCATTCCTATTTAGCACAAACTAATTTTTAGTATGTGAGTCGCTCCCTATATATATATATATATATATATATATATATATATATATATAACTCTCTTAGGAGAGTTATACTTATGCCTGTGAATTAATAAATTTGAAGTCCTCGAGTATTGTTTGAGTCCAATTTAGGGGTAAATAAGCATGTGAATGCATAGTTAGTGTCCAGTGAGTTCTTGTTGCAAATTAATCACTTTTCGGTTTATTTCTAGCAATAAAAGTGCAGGAAACAATAAGAGGCAAAAATCTTATGGAACGTGCATGCTGAGCTAGATGCTGAGAACGTGTTGTAGCATGCTGGGTATTCCAGAGAGAGAGAAAACGGGGAAAGAAAAAGTCCTGAATTGGGTTATCTGCTAAATGCTGACAAGGACATGATAAAGCTTGCCTGAGCTGGATAGTGAAAGCACCTGGATTTGTTGCCACCTGGGCAGGGACAATTAAGGCATCACAGCTTTAATTGTGGAAACCTAGAAAGATATTCTTCTAGAATATTGGAGCCCACATATAAAAGGAAATATCAACTCATTTCAGTGGGTGTGCGTGAATTCAGAGAGTGATATTCCAGTCTTCGAGAGGAAGAAAGACCAGGCACCAAGGAGTGGAGCTAGAGAGTGGCCGAAGGAGGAATCCTGAGGACACCATTGCGGGATTGAAGGAATTCATCCCCAGCTATCTCTGTTTGCAGTTTTAAACCACTTCTTATGTTTAGATTTAAAGACATTTCAGATATGTTTTGTTTATTTCTAGCCATGAGCTAAATACTTTAGACTTGGGTTGTTGATCTCTTGTTGGATTGATGTTATGTTTTGGATTCCTTGTTAATCTATCAGTTCTGGGTATTTAACATTCCTATCTTACTCTGTTTGGCCAGCTTAGTTAAGATATATTTCTTTTCATGTTTGGAAAAGCATGTTTAGGAGAGAGCCCTGAATTGAGCTAAGTCTAGCCATTGGAAAATGTGTGGATTTAGTGTGCTTTATGAATCTGTCTTATTGTGAGCTGGGTATTGTCTAATCTAGCATAGGAATATGTGGATTGGTCATTATCTCAAGTATTCTTGATAGTCTGGAAGGACTGGAGAGAACTTCAGAGATTCAGCACTAGAATATAAACTAGGATCCATGTTGTAGCATCTTTCCAGCACGCAGAGTCAGCAACCTGAGTTGCCTTTTATAACTGAAACTTTAATTTGTCCTATTCATGTGTGGACTTGAACTTGTCATCATCTTGTTAATGTTAAGTCATTTATTTTGCATTAGAAATAGATCCAACCACAAATTGATTAAACCCCTGTTGTAAGTTGATTGTGTGCACGATTCTTCACAAAAGGCATTCCTCGTGGGATCGACTCTAGATACTTCTAGATATTACTTGACAGTGTATGCTTGCACTTATTTGTTGCACACATTTTGCATCACACCAAGTTTTTAGCGCCGTTGCCGGGGAGTGCCAAAGAATCTTGTTGCTCTTTAACTACAGTTATAATTATCTATAGTATATTATTCACAAAAAAACACAAAAACAGGAAAATTCATATTAGAGATTTGTGTTCACTTTTCAGGTTTTTTTGGTGCATGAACCAGAGAGAACCACCTGAGAATCTGTTATTCGACCCAGAGATCGAGAGAACTTTCCGAAGAAACAGAAGAAGACAGAGGAAAAGGAGATATCAAATGGCAAATGCAGGAGGAGGAGATCAAGAACCAGGAAATGCTTTGGTCATGGCAGATGCTAAGGACAAATGCATCCGAGCTTATGCAGATCCTAACTTCAATGTTCTGAAATCTGGAATTGTGCAACCTGAGATTGCAGCAGTGTAGTTTGAACTAAAGCAAGTAATGTTTCAGATGTTGCAAACCATAGGGCAGTTCAGTGGGCTAGCATCAGAAGACCCACATCTCCACCTGAAATCCTTCCAAGATGTGAGTGATAATTTTAAGTTACCTGGTGTAACTACAGAAGCATTGAGGCTAAGGCTATTCCCTTACTCTTTAAGGGATAGTGCTAGAACCTGGTTGAACAACATCCAACCAGAAACTGTGACATCATGGAATGAGATGGCAGAGAAATTCCTACTGAAGTACTTCCCTCCTACCAGAAGTACTAGGTGCAAAAATGATGTCATGGCTTTCAAACAAGATGAAGAATCAGTCAATGAAGCTTGGGAGAGGTATAAAGAGTTATTGAGGAAATGTCCACACCATGGCATACCTCATTGCATTCAATTGGAAACTTTCTACAATGGACTGAACCTAACTTCAAGGCTGGTGCTAGATGCTTCTGCAAATGGAGCCATATTGTTGAAGACTTATAATGAAGCCTTTGAAATTCTAGAGAGGATCTCTGAGAATAACTGTCAATGGTCAAACTCCAGAGCTCAAACAGCCAAGAAGGTGACAGGAGGTGCAGAGTCTAGCATTCTGACTGCCATGCAGGCTCAGATAGAGGCAATTGGAACCTCAGTTAAGAGTATGGAAGCCTCTATGGCAGCTAATCAACTATCACAACCACCACAACCAATGCAACAGACAGTGAACCAAGTGTTAATGGATACCTCTTGTATCTATTGTGGAGAAGCACATATGTTTGATGAGTGCCCACATAACGCTGCATATGTCTGCTACATGGGGAATAATAAGAACAATCCATATGCTCCTACATATAATCCTGGATGGAGAAATCATCCTGCTTTCTCCTGGTCTAATCAAGGGAACCCATCAGGACCTCCACCACAAATGCAGCAGCAACATGTGCCACAACAGCCGATGCAGCAGCAGGGCCAGCATCCACAGATGCAGCAACAACAGAACAAGCAGAATGCTATGGGAAGTTATCAACAACAACATCATATGAAGCAGTCACAAATGCAGAACACAGGACAATCCTCTATGTCCTTGGAGAATCTGATGAAGGATTTCATGATTAAATCAGAGGCAAGGAGTCAAAGCCAAGAGGCAACTATCAGAAACCTTGAAGTTCAAATTGGTCAACTGGCCACAGAAATGAAGAATAGGCCACATGGTACTTTACCTGGAGATTCAATCAATCCTAGGCCTGGAAAAGAGCAGTTGAAAGCAGTCACTTTAAGGAGTGGTACACAACTAGCTGAGGTGGTACCTGAACCACAGGAAGCTGAGGAGATATTTGAACCTCAAAAGGAGGATATACAGGATGACACAAGGAAGGAACATGCAGTTCAGGAGGATGCTGAACCTCATGTTGCAGCACGTCAACAACCTGTTGTGCCTGAACCAAAACGGAAGGAAAAGGAACCAAGGCAGTACACTCCACCACCACCATATCCACAAAGACTCAAGAAGAAGAAGAAGGAGGATGCACGGTTTGGTAAATTCTTTGAAATGCTGAAACAGCTGCACATTAATATACCTTTTGTGGAGGCATTGGAGCAAATGCCCAGCTATGCAAAGTTTTTGAAGGATGTGCTGACTAAAAAGAAAACCTTGAGTGAGTTTGCAAATGTGGCCATGACTGAGGAAACGAGTGCCCTTTTCAATCAGAAATTACCTGCTAAGCTTAAGGATCCAGGGAGCTTTACAATACCTTGTTCTATTGGAGGCCAAGATGTGGGGAGAGCATTGTGTGATCTTGGTGCTAGCATAAACTTGATGCCCCTATCTATTTTCAAAAAGCTGAGGATAGGAGGAGCCAGGCCCACCACTGTAACTCTGCAGCTTGTTGATAGATCAACAGTGTATCCTGAAGGAAAGATAGAAGATGTCTTAGTTAAGGTGGAGCAACTCATATTTCCTGCTGACTTTATCATTTTGGACTTCGAAGCAGATGAGGAAATTCCCATCATTTTGGGAAGGCCATTCCTAAAAACTGGGGGAGCTCTAATTGATATGAAGAATGATGAGATTACCATGCTGGTGCATGATCAACAAGTCACATTCAACATGTCTAAATCCATGAAAAATAAGAGAGATGATTTGGAGGAATGCTCAATGTTGGATCTGGTAGACACTCTGGTTTATGAGAAATTGGATGAGCTGTACGAGGAAGACTCTGAGGTCTTAGATGAGCTTAAGGTACTGAAGGAAATTAAAGGAGAGAACCCAAGAATATTCAGGGAGAAGTTTAAAACACTTGAAATGCCAGAAACAGGGAAGCAAACTCAAAAGCCTTCAGTTGAAGAACCACCTCAGCTCACTCTGAAGCCACTCCCTACTCATCTTAAGTATGCTTACCTGGGAGATGAGGAGACCCTACCAGTAATCATTGCAGCTGACCTGGAATCAGAAAAAGAGAAGATGCTGATAGAAGTTTTAAAAAAATATAAAAAGGCTATTGGGTGAAAAATTGTTGATATAAAGGGGATTAGTCCAGCCCTTTGTATGCATAAAATCTTCTTGGAAGAAGACTCTAAAGGGTCTGTAGAAAGGCAGAGGAGATTGAATCCATTAATGAAGGAAGTGGTCAAGAAAGAGATTATCAAGTGGTTAGATGCTGGAATAATTTTTCCTATCTCTGATAGCACATGGGTTAGCCCAGTCCAATGTGTCCCAAAGAAAGGAGGGATCACAGTGGTGGAGAATAAAAATAATGAACTCATACCTACAAGGACTGTTACAGGCTGGAGAATTTGCATAGACTACAGAAAGCTCAACAATGCAACCAGGAAAGACCATTTCCCACTTCCCTTCTTGGACCAAATGTTGGATAGGTTGGCTGGGAAGGAATATTACTGTTTTTTGGATGGGTACTCCGGTTACCATCAGATCACCATTCAACCAGAACATCAGGAAATGACTACTTTCAAATGTCCATTTGGTACTTATGCATTTAGGAGGATGCCCTTCGGGCTGTGCAATGCACCAACTACATTCCAGAGGTGCATGACAGCTATATTTTCAGAAATGGTGGAGGACTTTCTTGAAATCTTTATGGATGACTTCTCAGTATTTGGGATTAACTTCAACACTTGTCTGAATAACCTGGAGAACGTTTTGGCCAGATGTGAAGAAAGTAATCTAGTCCTCAACTGGGAAAAATGCCATTTCATGGTGAAGGAAGGCATAGTTTCGGGGCACAAGATCTCAAAGAAAGGGATTGAAGTAGACAGGGTTAAGGTAGCTGTCATTGAAACCTTGCCACCACCTTTATCTGTCAAGGGAGTTAGAAGTTTCCTAGGACATGCAGGGTTTTACAAACGATTTATTAAAGATTTTTCAAAAATCTCTAAGCCTCTGTGCTCCTTGCTGGAGCATGACTCAGCATTCAAATTTACACCTAAATGTCAACAAGCTTTTGAGATTTTGAAGGAGGCTCTGATATCAGCTCCTATTATGTGTGTGCCAGACTGGACCCTACCATTTGAAGTGATGTGTGATTCAAGCAACTTTGCTATTGGAGCTGTGCTTGGGCAAAGGAAGAGCAAATCTTTCATCCTATCTATTATGCTAGCAAGACTTTGGTGGATGCTCAAATCAACTATACCACCACTGAGAAAGAATTGCTTGCGGTTGTCTTTGTCTTTGCGAAATTTAGATCTTATCTGCTGGGAGCCAAGGTCCTTGTCCATACTGACCATGCAGCAATCAAGTAATTATTATCAAAAAAGGATGCTAAGCCTAGGCTGATTAGATGGGTGCTTCTCTTGCAAGAGTTTGATCTGAAAATTCAGGATAGGAAAGGCACAGAAAATCAGATAGCTGATCACCTGTCCAGATTGGAAGGGGCTACTCAAGAAAGACATTCATCCAAGTCCAATAATGGTTCCCTGATGAGCAGCTCTTCAATGTTTCACCTGAAACTCCACCTTGGTTTGCTGATTTTGCTAATTTCAAGGCCAGTGGAACTCTTCCTCCAGATTTGAAGGGGCAGCAGTTAAAGAGGTTTTATCATGATGTTAAATCTTACTTTTGGGACGACCCCTACCTCTACAAACTTTATGCTGATCAACTCTTGAGAAGATGTGTTCATGAAGTAGAAATGGCAGATATCCTGGAGAAATGCCATTCAGCTCCATATGGGGGACATTTTGGGGGACAAAAAACAACTGCCAAGGTATTCCAATCTGGTTTCTTTTGGCCTACTGCTTTTAAGGATGCTCATGAGTGGGTGAAAAAACTGTGATAAATGCCAAAGGGTTGGTAATCTACCAGCCTCGAATGCCATGCCCATGACTTATATACTGGAACTTGAACTTTTTGATGTTTGGGGTCTGGATTTCATAGGGCCTTTTCCACCTTCTTTTGGAAACACCCACATCCTAGTTGTTGTGGATTATGTATCTAAATGGGTAGAGGTTGCGGCCTGTGCTAAAGCTGATGCTAAAACTGTGATTAAGTTTCTGCACAGAAATGTGTTCACCAGGTTTGGAACACCAAGAGCTATCATTAGTGATGAGGGGTCTCACTTCATCAACAGAAGTTTAGCCTGTATGCTGGCCAAGTACAAAATCAAGCACAAGGTTGCTACAGCATGCCACCCGCAAACAAATGGGATGGCTGAACTTTCAAACAGAGAAATCAAGAGAATTCTTGAGAAGGTGGTGAGCCCAAACAGGAAGGATTGGTCCAAGCATCTTGATTATGCACTATGGGCTTACAGAACAGCTTTCAAAACACCTTTGGGCATGTCGCCTTACAGATTGGTTTTTGGGAAAGCATGCCATCTCCCTCTTGAACTGGAACATAAATCTTATTGGGCCCTGAAGAAACTAAATTTTGATTTGCTGACTGCAGGGGAGAGGAGATGTGCAGAAATCAATGAACTTGAGGAGATGAGATTGACCTCCTATGAAAGTGCAAGGATTTACAAGGAGAAGAGCCAGATGTGGCATGCAAAAAGAATCAGGTTCAGAATCCTGGAAGAAGAGAACAGGGTGCTTCTATTCAACTCTAGGTTGAAACTATTTCCCGGCAAGTTAAAATCCAGATGATCTGGTCCCTTCACCATCATCAAGGTATATCCTCATGGAGCAGTTGACCTAAAAGATGAAGTGTCAGGCAGAGAATTTAAAGTGAATGGTGGACGGATAAAACTATACCATGGTGGGGTCTTCAATAGAGAGAAGATTACCACCACCCTGCGTGATCCTTGATGATGTTCAGGTACACTGGTTTCTCTCTTACTTGTGTTTGCAAGTTGAGTGAAACCAGCTTTGTTTGTAAATATTTCTTCTTGAATTTTAGTTGTTTTCATTCTGTACTTATCTTTCCTATAGTTGTTAGTTCAAAGAAGAGGATTGATTCTGAATGGTAAGTTTGAGGGTGTTTAGAGGGTGCTAGCTACATGCTAGCAACATGCTATAGCATGGTACCTAAGCAGTAACGGCCAATTTCTTGACCGCGTTTTCCACTAAGTGCAAAGGAGGAAAATTTTAAAATAAGTTACTCTGTTAATATTTAAATATTTTCCTGCTACTTCCTCCTGCTCTGATATAATTACTCTAAAAAGGAAACCTCTTCACTTTTCTTTCTCCCACCTATTCGACTTTCTTATTCTCTCTCCACTCTCTACACTTCACTGTTCAAACAAAACCCTGGGTGGAAATTTTTCACGTCGATTTCACTTGTGAAGGTATGTTTCACTTGCTCTCTCTGATTGTGTTGCATTGCAAGTATTTCCAGTTGATTTCCATCAAGAGCATGTGATTTGCAGTCGATTACTTGGGAATTGTTGCATGTGAAAAACTGGGTTTGCTTGTTACATGCGCTAAAATGTAGTTCTCATGGTTTATGACTATTCTTGGGTTGATAATGCAGTTCCTTGTGTGGAATATTGGATGGGTAGGAAGAAATTTGTGTGGGTTATGCCTTAGGGTTTAATGATTGCTTGCAATTTTGATTTGGATAACATGTGCGCTTGCCTGCTGAGAAAATCTTGGGGTAACTCGCGACTAGGGTTTTCTTTGGAATGGGTCTTGAATTTGTTTTGAGGTTACTCTGTTTCTTGCCTAGGTTTAGACGAAATAAATGTAAAGAAATGTTACCATGATTTCTGATTAAGTTATGGATAATAAACAAGTGATTCCACAATGGTTTTACCTTCGCACAAATAACATGTCTGATTTCAGGTTGAATAAAATAATGAGGAAGAAGCAAGTACCCCAGAAAATGAAGAAAGTGTCTTCCCCAGAGGAGAATGTCGCCACCTATTCCACTACTCCAACACCCACTGATTCAGTACCTCATTCACCAGTTGCTACTCCTCAGGCAGATGCAACTAAAGCAGGTACTCATCGTCGAGTACCCAGGACTCGTGCTGCCACCAAGCAAGCAAAGGGGAAGGCACCTACCACTTCTGCCTCCTCACCGGTGGATCTTTCTGTATCCGATAGTCCTCCGACCAAGAAACCCAAAACTAAACCACACCGTGTCTTATGCAAGTTTCCTGAAAATCTGAAGCCCATGGCCACTCCGGAACCACAAGCCGCTGAGGGTACTTCTCAACCCAAAAAGAAAAGGGTTAAAAAGGCGTGCAAGAAGAACCCTACTCCGAAACAAGTTTTGAGGAAGCAAGCTGCTTGGCATGTTTCTCCTCCCAAGATGGCATCTCCAGTCAAGCCTCAAAAGTGGGGTCCTCCACCTATGCTCATTGAACGTGGCTTCCCCTCTGACCTTGCTGGACTTCCCGAGGATATCCAAGAGTCTATTGCCAAGTTGGAGTGGGCCTCTTTTTTGTCTTGCAAGATGCACCAGTGGTCCCAATTGTTAGGGAATTCTACGCTAACTTGAAGAAGGTAGGTGAGTGGGAGTTCACATCAACTGTCCGAGGAGTGAAGGTGTCTATGGCACCGCACCACTCCAGCCAGATCCCTTCTGGGATAGATATGACAAGCCGACAGAGGAAGATCGTAAATGGGCTTTGGATGTTCTTGCACCGGAAGGATCAGATGTGCACTGGATCCCTCAAGAAGGTGGAGCTCCATTGGTGGTTACAAATCAGTTGATACCTGCAGCCCGTCTGTGGTTCCATTTCATTCGAAGCAGGATCTCGCCGACTACCCATGAGAACAGGATGAATGATCAGCGGGCTTTGATTTGTGCTGCCATTATTTCAGGTACTCCATTCGATCATGCACCCATGCTTCTCTCTTCTTTGGAAACCCGTGCTGGTAGGACTGTTGGGCCCTTGTACTTGCCATCAATGATCACCGCATTATGCCAAAGGAAGGGAGTTCCCGTGGCTGACTCTGATGAACGAGATTGGAGCAGTGGGCTGATCAATGCCCAGCAGATACTGCGAAGATTTAAGCGGACCCAAGGTGCCGAAGCTGATCAACCAGCGCATGTTGCAGCCTCCGATCAGCATGTTGCCTCTTCTTCTGATCCCAACCAGCCTACCAATGAAGATTTGATGATCCGGCTGGAGATAGTGCAAGAGGACATCAATATTTTCCGCAAGACTGCCTCTGAGGTGTTCAAGGATGTCCGTGCTTTAAAGCACACAGTTACCCGACACCAGCGGTTCCATGCCGAGAGGATGACCCGTCTTTGCAACTATATGGCAGAATAAGATGCAGTGCTCCAGAGGTACTGCGAGCGTTTGTCTGACTTCCCTCCGCTCCTGCGCACATCTTTGGATGCCGATGCTGATCCAGAAGACTGATCGCCAACTGGTTACTTTGAATCTCAAACACTCTTTAATTTTTGCTCAAACTTACTTTTATATCCTGCAGAACATCTTTTATCTTTTGTTTGATGTGTGTTACTTTGATTGTTTTATTTTGATTTTGATGATGGTAAATGTATTCTTCTTATTTCTAATTTGTCAATCGAGTTTTGTCTCCATGGTGTGTCTGCAAAGAATGACTCGTGTTCTCGTGCATCAATCTCATGCTCGATGATGAGAATGTGATGGGTTTTGTATACAGAAAGCATTTATTATAATGAGTATACAACGGTTTATTTCCCCTATCTGTTAACAATCGTACATGTTTGAACAATGGTATCCTCTTGTCTCACCGATAGGGATGATCATACGGCGTGTTGTAGATCGCAGAAGACAGTATGCTCACTTGACCTAGTGAGACATGAACCTGATCACAGCCAAGATAGCGTATGAGGATACGTCTGTCCGGATGGCTGCGACATTGTCGGAATAAGTAGCCTGTCTTGGTTACTTGACATGCTGGTACGTAGAGGGGTGTATTGATGGACCGCAGTGAGATGTATTTGTCTGTCTAACATCAGCGAATACAAGATCTCGTTATATTGATTGAGTCCAAACCCTAACGAAGGTTCAGGGGTTTGCACGGGTTGACTTTTGCTTTGACTTGCCATGGTGGAGAGCCTAAGTAACGTGCTCTTATATCCGCATCTTGGGTAACAGCAGTTCGTGTAGTACCGCCTGAGATTGGGTTTAGGAAACCATATCCGAGTAATAGGATGGGGACATTCCCTGAGGAGCTCAATAACATTCATCGTGCCAAAGTCCTGCAGGCTGATTAAGTTCAGGCACGAGTGATAAGGTTTGAGTGGTACTACTCAGGAATAATAAGATATTAATTAATTGTAGTTAGAGCTTGTCAGAGGCTTCGATTAATTAATGGATGTCCGGTAACCTTAAATATGGGGATTCTCAATTAACGCAACTCGTTCTCATAACGTGGTAATAAAGGGGTAGGTCAGTATTAGTTTTGTGGTGAAAAAGAATTAATATTAATTAATTAATTGTGTCCTAGGTTGTGGACATGGGAATTAATTAATTTATAGGCCCACTTTATTATTTGCATTAGGTCCCAGGTCTGGCCCAAATAAGTGTGCTGAATTGAGCCCAGGAGCCCACTAGGGTTTTATAACCATAGGTCTATAAATAGACCTCTCACTCTCTGAAACCCTAGCCACTTCATAACACAATTTGAAAAACCCTAGATATAAAAGAGTGAGAGAGAGGCGCCGACTTCAGAGGGAGAGAGGAGGAGAATTTCGATTCTGGTCCTCCTCAAGCCACAGATCTACGGAGTCCTCACCAGTAGTAGATCTGACCAGCACCGGGATACAGATCTGAAGATCTAATCTGGAGAACAGATTTATTTCTTTCTTCCCTTTTGTTTTCGATTTTAATCTTGAAATTAGATCTCTAATTTTTGTTTCCGCAAATTAAATCGGATTGTGTGGTCGATTTCAAATTGGAAATTCAAACGCAAAAGATCGTTTCAAACACGACGGAATAACGGTAACTCCTCAATCCACGATATGTATTAAATTCATAGAAGCATGCTAGGTTTCTGTGAATTTTAATTATGAGCAATATCCATAAATTGATCCGGTTCAGTTTGGTTTTGATGATTCGGTTCACGGTAAAACCCTACTATTAGTATCAAAGCGAGGTTTCTGATTTATGGCTCTGTTGTTCATAATTGAATTCAATATGCATGTATGAATTTATTTTTTGTGGATGTTGGTTTTTGTTCCTCGTGGGAACCCGTTGATTCAGCCCGCAGTGGTTTATCCCTGTGGGGCTTAATTGTTTTTGTAAAATCACGAGAAAATCCATTATTAGTGTAGATTTGAAAATTTGTTATAGAATAGATTTCTGAATTTTTCAAATTTTGTAATTGGACGGGTCGAAGACGAAGAACGAAGACGGGGCCGACGAAAGGCGGTGTACGGCGGAGGCAGGAGGCCGCACGCGCGTGCAACCGCGGGCGACAGCGGCGCGGCACGGCAGGGCGCGCGCTGCGCGCGCGAGCAGCGACAGGGGCGCGTGCAGCGACGCAGGGCGGCACTGGGTCCGGCGGCAGCTGCGGTCGTCGTTGGCTGCTGTCCCGTCATGGTGGCTCGTGTTTTAGTGGTTTGCACAATCCTGTGTAAAATCTAGGGTTTGCATTAGGGTTAGGGCAAATCATCAGATCACAAAGGCCTAAAATCCAAAATATTTGGTGTATCCAGATTTGAAGGCCCTTGAAGATTTGGAAGATTTGAAAAGATTTGGATTTATCCAAATTAATTAAAAATTCAAATTGTAATAGATAGTATTTTTTTTCTCTTTTTGGGGCCACGAGGAATTTTTGTTTGCCTTAATTGTCCATGTATGACATGTGATTTATTTATGTGCGCAATTAAGCATGTATAGATAATAGGAAAAGCATGTTTTATCGCTTTTATTATTTACAGCTTTTCAAACATGCTTATGTGATTAATTTCTTTTGTTGGATTATATTTTGAGAATTTTTGGGCTTGTTTAATTACATGCAAGAATTTGGAAAATATAACTGTAGGGTTTTAACGTGAACCGAATCACCAAAACCAAACTGAACCGGATCGATCTATGGATATTGCTCACAATTAAATTTCTCAAAACCCTAGCATGCTCCTATGAATTTAATACAAGATTGTGGATTGAGAGATTACCGTAATTCCGTAGTGTCTGTACCGATCTTTCGCGTTTGAATTCCAAGAACCAATTCAACCACGTAATCCGATTTTATCTGCGGAATCAGAAATTAGAACCCTAATTTCTAAATAAAATCGAAAACGAGAAAGAACAAGAGGAAGAATTCTGTTCTCCAGATTAGATCTTCAGATCTGTATCCCGGTGCTGTTCAGATCTACTACTGGTGAGGACTCCGTAGATTTGTAATCTGAGCAGGACCATAATCAAAATTCTCCTCCTCTCCCAGTGAAAAACGGCGCCCCTCTCTCTTCCCTAGGTATTTGACTGATTTGAGTAATCACAAAAGGTGGCTAGGGTTTCCAGAGAGAGTGGTCTATTTATAGACCCAGGGTTTTATCCCTAATGAGTTTACTGGGCTCAATTCAGCACACTTATTTGGGCCAGACCTGGGACCTAATGCAAATAATAAAGTGGGCCTATAAATTAATTAATTCCCATGTCCACAACCCAAGACACAATTAATTAATTAATATTAATTCTTTTTCACCAAGGAATTAATACTGACCTACCTCTTTATTACCACGTTGTGTGAACGGGTTGCATTAATTGAGAATCCCCAAATTTAAGGTTACCGAACATCCATTAATTAATCGGAGCCTCTGACAAGCTCTAACTACAATTAATTAATATCTTATAATTCCTGAGTAGTACCACTCAAACCTTATCACTCGTGCCTGAACTTAATCAGCCTGCAGGACTTTGGCACGATGAATGTTATTGAGCTCCTCAGGGAATGTCCCCATCCTATTACTCGGATTTGGTTACCTAAGTTCAGTCTCAAGTGGTACTACACGAACTGCTGTTACCCAAGATGCGGATATACGAGCGTTGTGTGTTGGCTCTCCACCATGGCAAGTCAAAGCAACAGTCAACCCGTGCAAACCCCTGAACCTTCGTTAGGGTTTGGACTCAATCAATATAACGAGATCTTTTATTCGCTGATGTTAGACAGACAAATATATCTCACTGCGGTCCATCAATACGCCACCTCTGCGTACCAGCATGTCAAGTAACCAAGACAGACTACTTATTCCGACAATGTCGCAGCCATCCGGACAGACGTATCCTCATACGCTGTCTCGGCTGTGATCATGTTTATGTCTCACTAGGTCAAGTGATCATACTGTCTTCTGCGATCTACAACACGCCGTATGATCGTACCTATTGGTGAGACAAAAAGATACCATTGTTCATACATGTACGATTGTTAACAGATAGGAGAAATAAACCGTTGTATACTCATTGTAATAAATGCTTTCAGTATACAAAACCCATCAATCTCCCACTTATACTCAAAGCATAACTAAGGTATTACAGAGTATACAGTCCGTCTATCTAGTCTGCTGTCTTTAACCACTATCAGTGGTCGGCATCCATCTCAGACCCAGCTCACAAATATGTCTTTCGTATACTTTATGCGGCAAGCTCTTTGTAAACGGATCAACAAGATTGTCAGCAGTGTTAATCTTCTTAATCAGCACATCGCCCCTCGATACGATTTCTCGTATGATATGGTACTTTCTCTCTATGTGTTTGCTTGCCCTGTGAGACCACGGTTCCTTTGAGTTTGCCACCGCACCAGAGTTATCTCAATAAATTGTGATGCTCCTCGGCAAACTCTGGATCACGCCCAACTCTAAAAGGTAGTTCCGGACCCACACCCCCTCTTTTGAGGCGTCGGAGGCGGTGACATATTCCGCCTCCATGGTGGAGTCAGCAATGCATTTCTGCTTTGAGCTCCTCCAAGATACAGCTCCAACTCCCAGGGTAAAGACATAACCTGAGGTCGATTTCTTCTCATCCTGGTCCCCTTGGAAATCCGAGTCCGTATAACCCACAGGGCACAAATCCTCACTTTGATAAACTAGGCAGAAATTCCTAATTTTTTTCAAATACTTGAGGATATGCTTTACAGCAGTCCAGTGCGCCTGTCCAGGGTTAGACTGATATCTAGCTACCATGCCAACGGCATAACAAATATTTGGCCTGGTACACAGCATCTCATACATGAGACTTCCCACAGCCGAAGCATATGGTACAAGACTCATTTCGTCTTTCTCCCGCTGTGTCTGAGGACACTGCCCACTAGAATGACGAACGCCATGTCTGAAAGGTAGTAAGCCTTTCTTGGCGAGTTGCATGCTGAACCGGGCTATCACAGTATCCACATAGGATGCCTGGGATAAGCTCAACATTCTTCTTTTACGATCTCGTAAGACCTTAATCCCAAGAATGTAGCCAGCTTCACCCAGATCCTTCATTTGGAACTGTTCGGATAACCAAACCTTGATTTCGGACATCACTCCCTCGTTGTTTCTAAATAGGTGTATGTCATCAACGTATAGTTCAAGGAAGACCACGCTCCCACTGACACAAAGTCGGTAAACACAACTTTCGTTTTCCAACTGTGCTAATCCATAAGATTTAATCACATCGTTGAAACGTAAGTTCCACGACCTTGAAGCTTGCTTAAGTCCATACAAGGACTTCTTAAGCTTCCAGACAAGATGTTCTTCGCTCTTGCTTATGTAACCCTCGGGTTGCTGCATATAGATGTCTCTACCTTCATCAAGGTAACCATTTAGAAAAGCGGTTTTGACATCCATCTGCCAGATCTCGAGGTCCATATGCGCAGCTATGGCAAGGAGTATCCGGATGGACTTGAGCATTGCTACCGGTGAAAAGGTTTTGTCATAGTCAATGCCCTCTTTCTGACTATAACCCTTTGCCACCAGCCTGGCCTTGAAAGCCGTAATCTTTCCATCCGCCCCTTTCTTTCGTTTGTATACCCATTTGCACCCTATGGCCCTAAAGCAATCCGGCAAATCAGTTTTCTGGTATACATCCATAGCAGTTATGGATTCAATATCAGAATCCATTGCGATTTACCATTTGGCAACATCCTTGTCCTGCACTGCCTCTTCGTAAGTCAATGGGTCAGAGTCCTCATGTCCGTCTTCCGGGCTCAAGTTCAAAGACTCACCCACGAACATGTACCTTTTCGGTTGGAAAATAACTCTCCCACTGCAACGAGGCATCCGTGCCGTGTCAGTAGTAGGTGCAGTGACTTGTGGTCCTGCACCTTGCACTGAAGAACGTGTCTGTGGTGTTGTACCTCTCACAGGTACACCCACATCTACATGTTCCCCTTTCCTTGGAATAGCATTCTCGTTCTCAATTTCTTGAAGAACGATATCACTCCTTGACCTGTGATTACTCACATACTCGTCCTCCAAGAATCTAGCGTTGGTGCTAACAATGACCTTTTAACTCTTAGGACAGTAAAAGTAACCACCTTTCGTTTGCCTGGGATACCCTATGAACAGCATTACTTTTGACCTGCTTTCTAACTTATCAGGTTCCTTCGACAGTACGTGTGCCGGACAGCCCCATACTCTAAGCTTGCACAAACTAGGTTTGCGACCAAGGAAGAGTTCAGCAGGCGTCTTAGGAACTGATTTAGAAGGCACCACATTAAGCACATAAGCATTTGTCTCCAATGCGTAGCCCCAAAACAAAATTGGTAAGTTTGCATAACTCATCATTGACCTTACCATCTCTAAAAGAGTCATATTTCTTCTTTCAGCTACACCGTTTTGCTGGGGAGTACCCGGTGCAGTCCACTGGGATGTAATCCCATTTTCTGACAAATACTGCAGAAACTCGTTACCGAGGTATTCGCCACCGCGGTCAGATCGCAGCGACTTGATAGTTTTCCCGACCTTCTTTTCTACCTCAGCCTTGAACTCTTTGAATTTCTCAAAGCATTCAGACTTGTAGCGAAGCAGGTAAACATATCCGTACCTTGAGTAATCATCAATGAAAGTGACGAAGTACTCGTACCCTCCACGAGCCTGCATGGACATAGGTCCACATAAGTCAGAATGGATCAATTCTAACACTTCTTCTGCTCGAGACTGACTAGCCTTGAAAGGCCTAGTTGACATCTTGCCCTCGATGCAGGATTCGCAGACTTGATAAGGTACAACCCGGACTAGGTCCAATGTACCGTCATCTGCAAGTCTCTGAATCCGCTTCAAGCTGATGTGACCCAGTCTCAAGTGCCAGAGATATGTAAGATCCTCATCAAAAGAAGTAAGTTTTCTCTTCCTAGGATTATCAATTACGGATGAATTACATGCAATACTTGCGGACATATTTTGATCGAAGTAGCATAAAGAGTACAAATCAACACAACGGATAACATTGTTACTGCCAATGATAAAATCATAAATAACAAATATCCATAAAAGGTTGATAAAATTTGTCCTGCCGATAAACCACGGCCCACAAATAAACTCTCAAATGTACTTAAAACATCAAAATATGAGGAAAGGAAA
Organism: Plectranthus barbatus; assembly: GCA_026898455.1. Lineage (NCBI taxonomy): Eukaryota > Viridiplantae > Streptophyta > Magnoliopsida > Lamiales > Lamiaceae > Plectranthus > Plectranthus barbatus. The sequence continues at coordinate 26,028 of JAPKLW010002067.1, forward strand.
AACTCTATGAAGTTCCGTCATAAAATGTTGCCTTCATCCAGTTTGGTATCTTCTTGCCATCATTCACCAGCCTTGTCGGCACGGTCCCCTGCAAAGTACAACAACATGATCAACAAGTCAGTGCTTACAGCTCTGGAAGAGCAACAACTTACTCTAATCATGATTGCAGTCATACATGCAAAATGGCATACCTTGTCTAGCTTTGTTGGCTTGACAATCTTTCCTCCAATGTCCTTTCTTACCACACCTGAAGCACCTGTCCCTTTCAGTCGCCACCTTAGGCTTTTTCCCAGCCCCACCATCCTTCATAGGTGTCTTCTTAGCCCATTTCTTAATCCCTTTCTTCCGCTTCATACTTTTCGGTACAGCAGAGAGATCACCAGAAGTGGCCAAGGCAACCTTCTGAGGGTTCATGACCGATTCAGCTGCCATCAAGTCATTGAGTAACTCGTTAAGAGTATACTCTTTCTTGTTCATGACAACATTCAGTCTAAAACTCTCAAAGGACTTGGGTAGAGAGTTAAGTATGATATCGACCTTAGCCTCAGCGTCGATACCTCCACCATGCACTGTCAGTTCATCCATGAGGTGAGTCATGGTAACCACGTGCTCTCTCACTGAGGTGCCATCAATCATTTTCTTACTCACGATTTCTTTCATGAGATTGAATCTGACAGCTCTATCAGTTTCCCCATAGGTCGCCGTCAGGCTTAACATAATGTCATAGGCATCCCTATGGTGCTGATGCTGCTGTTGCAATACTTTCGACATAGTGGTCATCATGTAGCTCTTGACTACATTGTTCGATTTCTCCCACTTGTTATAAAAGTCTATATCCAGTTGACTGGATTCAGCAGTTGCCTTCGGGACGAAGTACTTGCAGAACGAACATATGTTCTTCTGCAATCAGGAGGTATTCGAGATTGCGCTTCCATTCCAGGAAGTTCGGACCAATTAGAGTGTTTTGTGCGAGAATGTTGATCACATTAGATATAGACATATCTGAGACAATAAGGAATCTTAAATAAGAACATACATGTTGAACTTCGAAAACAAATGCATTGAAAACCTTTTAATAAATCAAATACAAATGTTTTCCACTAATTGCCCAAGAGTTCCCACCGCAAGCTACACTCGTAGACGTTTACGATGTCACCCTCAACCAGAACTGCGGGTTTTAAGCCCCAATCCATTTAATTTCACTACCATGTGAGGATGATTTTGACACTAGAAATTAATAATTTGTGAAAACCTTAGACCAAGCCATCTCTCAAGAACAGGGATGCAATTCTTGCATTATATTCCAAGATGCTTCTAAGCAATTAACCACAAATTTAACTCCGGTCAAAAGAGACAGTTTAGCATGGCACGTAACCATACCGCACAGCCCTCAAAGCTTTTGTTATCTTTAATTTAAATCAATCCTAGAATACTTGTGAAAGAGGTCTACGCAAGCTACACTCGTAGACGTTTACGCAAAGCCCTCCCACTATTCACATGATTTAAATTGTTTGTCTAGAAATCCCAACAACCGTACCCATGCTCCTCCGGGAACTAGCAAGCTACACTCGTAGACGTTTACTAGAACGAGAGATACACTTACAGCCTAGGACCGCTTTGTGGAGGTCTATTGATTTTAATTAAAAAATCTGCTTAGTATTTTTCTTTTAAAAGGTTTCTTTATGCGCACACATAATTTCTTTTTGTCATTATATTTTCCAAATTTTTGCATGTAATAATACAAGCCCAAAAATTCCCAAAATATAATCCAACAAAAGAAATTAATCACATAAGCATGCTTGGAAAGCTGTAAATAATAAAAGCAGTAAAATATGATTTTCCTATTATCTACACATACTTAATTGCACACATAAATAAATCACATATCATACAAGGACAATTAAGGCAAACAAAAATTCCTCGTGGCCCCAAAATAAATAGAAAATAAAATCTATCTATTACAAATTTGAATTTTGAATTTAATGGATAAATTCAAATCTTCTCAAATCTTCAAGGGCCTTCAAATCTTGATACACCAAATCTTTTGGATTTTTAGGCCTTTGTGATCTGATGATTTGCCCTAAACCTAATGCAAACCTAGGGTTTACACAGGATTGCACAAACCACAAAACACGAGCCACCGCCGCAGGGACAATAGCCGCCGATGACAGCCGCCAGCCGACGCCGCCCCGCAGTCGACCGCCGATCGCCACCCGTAGCCAGCAGGCCATGCACGCGTGCGCAGCGCATTTCCGCGCGCGCCACCACGTGCTGCTATGTCGCCCGCACCGTCGCCGTCCACCGCCCGCGCGCGCCGTGCACGCTGCTCACGCCGCCGGTCGCGCCCGCTCGCCGTCGTCCGTCGTGCCCGGCCCTACGTCGGCTCCATCTTCGTTCTTCATCCACAACCCGTCCAATTACATAAATTTGAAAATTACAGAAAATTCTATTCTATTACAATTTCAAATCTATTCTAATCACGGATTTTCTCGTGATTTTACAAAATAATTCAGCCCTACACGGATAAACCACCGTGGGCTGAATCAACGGGTTGCCACGAGGAACAAAAACCAACATCCACAATAAATTCATACAGGCATATTATCGAATTTAATTATGAACAACAGAGCCATAAATCAGAAACATGACTCTGATACCAATTGTAGGGTTTTAACGTGAACACACCAAAACCAAACTGAACCGGATCGATCTATGGATATTGCTCACAATTAAATTTCTCAAAACCTTAGCATGCTCCAATGAATTTAATACAAGATTGTGGATTGAGAGATTACCGTAATTCTGTAGTGTCTGTACCGATCTATTGCGTTTGAATTCCAAGAACCAATTCAACCACGCAATCCGATTTTATCTGCGGAATCAGAAATTAGAACCCTAATTTCTAAATAAAATCGAAAACAAGAAAGAACAAGAGGAAGAATTTTGTTCTCCAGATTAGATCTTCAGATCTGTATCCCGGTGCTGTTCAGATCTACTACTGGTGAGGACTCCGTAGATCTGTAATCTGAGGAGGACCAGAATCGAAATTCTCCTCCTCTCCCAGTGAAAAATGGCGCCCCTCTCTCTTCCCTAGGTATTTGACTGATTTGAGTAATCACAAAAGGTGGCTAGGGTTTCCAGAGAGAGTGGTCTATTTATAGACCCAGGGTTTTATCCTTAATGGGTTTACTGGGCTCAATTCAGCACACTTATTTGGGCCAGACCTGGGACCTAATGCAAATAATAAAGTGGGCCTATAAATTAATTCATTCCCATGTCCACAACCCAGGACACAATTAATTAATTAATATTAATTCTTTTTCACCAAGGAATTAATACTGACCTACCTCTTTATTACCACGTTGTGTGAACGGGTTGCATTAATTGAGAATCCCCATATTTAAGGTTACCGAACATCCATTAATTAATCGGAGCCTCTGACAAGCTCTAACTACAATTAATTAATATCTTATAATTCCTGAGTAGTACCACTCAAACCTTATCACTCGTGCCTGAACTTAATCAGCCTGCAGGACTTTGGCACGATGAATTTTATTGAGCTCCTCAGGGAATGTCCCCATCCTATTACTCGGATATGGTTACCTAAGTTCAGTCTCAGGCGGTACTACACGAACTGCTGTTACCCAAGATGCGGATATACGAGCGCGCTGTGTTGGCTCTCCACCATGGCAGGTCAAAGCAACAGTCAACCCGTGCAAACCCCTGAACCTTCGTTAGGGTTTGGACTCAATCAATATAACGAGATCTTTTATTCGCTGATGTTAGACAGACAAATATATCTCACTGCGGTCCATCAATACGCCAACTCTGCGTACCAGCATGTCAAGTAACCAAGACAGACTACTTATTCCGACAATGCCGCAGCCATCCGGACAGACGTATCCTCATACGCTGTCTCGGCTGTGATCATGTTTATGTCTCACTAGGTCAAGTGATCATACTGTCTTCTGCGATCTACAACACGCCGTATGATCGTCCCTATCGGTGAGACAAGAGGATACCATTGTTCATACATGTACGATTGTTAACAGATAGGAGAATTAAACCGTTGTATACTCATTGTAATAAATGCTATCAGTATACAAAACCCATCAATAATAACAAGGAAATTATGTGTGCGCATAAAGAAATCTTTTATAAAAAAAATACTAAGCATTTTTTTAAAATCAATAGACCTCCACAAAGCGGTCCAAGGCTGTAAGTGTATCTCTCGTTCTAGTAAACGTCTACGAGTGTAGCTTGCTAGTTCCTAGAGGTGCATGCGTACGGTTGTTGGGATTTCTAGACAAACAATTTTAATCATGTAAATAGTGGGAGGGCTTTGTGTAAACGTCTACGAGTGTAGCTTGCGTAGATCTTTTTCACAAGTATTCTAGGATTGATTTAAATTATAGATAACAAAAGCTTTAAGGGCTGTGTGGTATGGTTACGTGTCATGCTAAACTGTCTCTTTTGGCCGGAGTTGAATTTGTGGTTAATAGCTTAGAAGCATCTTAGAATATAATGCAAGAATTGCATCCCTGTTCTTGAGAGATGGCTTGGTCTAAGGTTTTCACTAATTATTAATTTCTAGTGTCAAAAGCATCCTGACATGGTAGTGAAATTAAATGGATTGGGGCTTAAAACCCGCAGTTCTGGTTGAGGGTGACATCGTAAACGTCTACGAGTGTAGCTTGCGGTGGGAACTCTTGGGCAATTAGTGGAAAACATTTGTATTTGATTTATTAAAAGGTTTTCAATGCATTTGTTTTCGAAGTTCAACATGTATGTTCTTATTTAAGATTCTTTATTGTTTCTGATATGTCTATGTCTACTGTCGATCATTTACTTGCTCTCAATCCTCTAACTGGTCCGAACTTCCATTAATGGAGTTTCTGCATCAAACACATCCTTTATCTGACAAATCAAGCACATGTTCTTTACATGGATGCACTGTTGCGTTCTCAAAGAGGAGTGTGCGAGCTTGAGCTTGAATTCTACGATAGATGGAAGGATGCTGATGAGTTTGCCTTTTGGCTCATCACGGGTTCCCCGTCTAGAGAATTAAGGCATAAGTATGAACACCTCGAAAGGGCTGGAGAGCTTTGGAAGGAACTCTCGACAGCCTTTGGCAAAGTGGAGCGAACTATTAACTGTAAGCTTGTGCACAATCTTGTGTGCAAGAACATGGTTGAGGATAGTTCAGTGACTACGCCCATGATGTCTGTGATTGATCTCATGAGACAGTTTACTGTGCGGGGTGGTAATATCAGTGCGCAAGGCGAGATTGATATTACCTTGAATTCTCTTCCGGAATCCTATTATGACTTTAAGGTAGTTGCTGCTGCAAAGGGAGAGTATGCTCTGCATGAGCTGCTTGAGGATCTTGTAGTGGAGCAGTCTACCATGCGAGCACGGAAACCTGTTCTGTCTAGTTCTAGTACTGGTTTAACAATCTCTAAGGTTGGAGACGATGGTGCTGAGAGCAAGTTCAGGAAAATAGGCAGTGATAGCAAGTCTGGGAAGGGGAAGAGAGCCAAGGTCACTCCAAAGAAGAACGAGTGTGCTGGATGCGGAAAGGTGGATTGCCCGAATGCCAAGGGACAAGGTACGTCATTTGCATTTATAACGGAAACATGTTTAGCATCAGTTTCTACTCATTCATGGGTAGTGGATCCTGGAGCTACTGATCATGTATGTTACATTTTGCAGAGGTTCACACCGAGGAGGGTGTTGAAGAATGACGAGGTTACCATCTCGATGGGGAACGCAGCACAAGTGATTTGTCGGATGGCTTTAGGGCCATAGGGTGCAAATGGGTATACAAAAGAAAGAAAGGGGTGGATGGAAAGATCACGGCTTTTAAAGCCAGGTTGGTGGCAAAGGGTTATAGTCAGAAAGAGGGCATTGACTATGATGAAACCTTTTCAACCATAGCCATGCTCAAATCCATCCAGATACTCCTTGCCATAGCTGCGCATATGGACCTCGAGATCTGGCAGATGGATGTCAAAACTGCTTTTCTAAACGGTTACCTTGAAGAAGGAAGGGACATCTATATGCAGCAACCCGAGGGTTACATAAGCAAGGGCGAAGAACATCTTGTCTGGAAGCTTAGGAAGTCCTTGTATGGACTTAAGCAAGCTTCAAGGTCGTGGAACTTACATTTCAACGATGTGATTAAATCCTATGGATTTGCATAGTTGGAAAACGAAAGTTGTGTTTACCGACTTTGTGTCAGTAGGAGCGTGGTCTTCCTTGCACTTTACGTTGATGACATACTCCTATTTGGAAACAACGAGGGAGTGATGTCCGAAATCAAAGTTTGGTTGTCCGAACAGTTCCAAATGAAGGATCTGGGAGAAGTCGGCTACATTCTTGGGATTAAGGTTTTACGAGATCGTAAGAGAAGAATGTTGAGCTTATCCCAGGCATATGATAAGTGCGCTATTTCGTTCACTTATCTATGGATTTTTTGGTTGTTTTGATAAGATTATAGTGTGTTTACTTTAAATTTTGAGCATCGCATTACTTTTGTACCTGAATTGTGTGTTATGCACGAAAAATGCAGGTTTTTGGAGCGATATGGAATTTTGACCGAAGGCTCTGTTTCGATCGACAGAAAGTGTGTCGATCGAAATAGAGGCATGTTGCAAATGAAGAACACGTTGAAAATCAAGCCAATCGACAGGAGAAACATTCGTGTCGATCGACAGAAATCATGTCGATCGACACGGTCTTCAGAGGCAAGCAGTCGATAGGGCGTTTAAGTGTTCGATTTCGAGAGCCCAATTTCGATCGACAGAATTTGTGTCGATCGAAATTCGGGTCAAGCTGGCGGAATTTAATGCTTTTAAGTTATTTCCATGTTGGGATAATAAAACCTAGTATATATTGTTTTGTTTAGGCGAATTTTCAGAATTATGCCACTTTTGAGACCTTAAACCTTAGAGTTTTTCTTGCTCTTTAATTGCTTCGAATTGTGGTGAGGATTGTACTCGAACCTTTGAAGATTGGATGCAATTACAAGGCTTGTTTTCTCTATGAAGTTGTGTTACATGTTTTATCTTTCCATATTTCTGTTTAACATGAATATGTGTAGGTAAATCCTTATTCAGATTCTAGGGTTTATGTGATTGTCTTGGATGCATGTTTAGGTGATTAAATCGATCAATATTTTTAATTGGTTTATCAATTCTTGTGCTTTTTCTTAATCTGATTAAATTGGTCATTTGATTAGGTTTTTATAATTAAATAATTTGAGACTGAAAAGTGAAAATTGATTAATGGATTTAACAATTGATAATATGGATTTTAATTATGTTTGAAAAGAGGAATTTAATCCATAGGAATAAATATGATGTTTTTAAGGAGTTGTTAATTTTCCTAGAGACCAAAAGGATATAGGAAATTGATGATATACTTTATGAATTGCCAAACCCTGGAATTTGTAATATTTTCCTGATGTTTCACCAAATCTTTATTTCAACTTGATCGATGAAATTTCCTTGCATGCTATCCTTGACATGAACTTGCCCTGGAATCTGATCTTTTCTCTATTGTTTTAAAACCCGATTTTAATTCCCTGCTTTAATTTAATTTTCTTGCAAAATTAGTTGTAAATTTCAAAACCCTTTCGAATTTCTATTTACTTAGACAACAAACCGAAAACAAATGGTTCAGTACATGAGGTGTTCGCTTTTACAATCCCCGTGGGATCGATAATTTTAACTTGTCACTATTCTATAAAAAATCATTAAAAAAATTAGTGATCAAATTTTGGCGCCGTTGCCGGGGATTGTTAAGAATTATCTTGTTATTGAATCTGTTTAGGGTTGTTGATTTAAGTTGTAATTTTAATTTTAATTTCCCTTTCAGGTTTGCAAAATTTTCTTATTATTTCACTTTAAAATTTTTGCCAGTTTTTCCTTTAAATTCTACTCTCTGTTTCGACCGACAAGAAAATTTTCGATCGACAGGTTTCCTGTCGATCGACACGATTTCTGTTAACCGACAGAGAAGCTTTTTTTCAGATTTTTCTGTTTTATTGTTCAATTCGTGTGTTAGTCAATTTATTTTAGTTTAATTGTTGTTCTGTGTGTACTCACTCTTCCCCTGATTTATTTTCAGGTAGTTAATGCACACGAGGAGGAGTGGTAAGGTACCGATTCCTATCGACCCTGAGATTGAGGCTACGTGCAGAAGAAACAACAGCTGGAGACACCGAGAGGAAGCCGCTTCCAGTAGTGAAACTGTCAAGATGGCTGATGGAAATCAAGAGAACATTCCCAACCTTACTCCCGAGCAAACAGCTGAGCTCTTGAGAGAGATGCACGCCATGCGGGAGCGTATGGTTATGCTGGAGCAGGAAAGAGCCAATAACAGGAATAATCGGAACAACAATCCACCTGATGAGTCCTCAAATGATTAAGATGAGGATTATGATCTAGGGATTGATGCTGACGAGGATGAAGATGCTATCCAGAAGAGATACAGACCTAATTTCTAGGAGACTGATTTCAGCATTGGCATCAATGCCAATAACTTTGAGCTGAAGACTGGGTTGGTGCAGATGGGTCAGTAGAGTCAATATGGGGGCCGAGCTGCTGAGGACCCCTATGCTCATCTTGACAAATTTATCATGCTCTACAACACCGTGAAGATTAATGGAGTCAGCTAAAGTGCCATGCGACTGAGGCTCTTTGCCTTTTCTCTGCGAGAAGAGGCCCAGTCATGGTTCTCTACTCTGGATAAAACTAACATCAGCATTTGGAAGGAACTGAGGAACGCATTCTTGATGAATTTCTTTCCCCCAAGTGTCATCAGGCAGAGGAAGAAGGATATCAGTAGGTTTTCTCAGAGACATGATGAGAATTTCTATGAGGCTTGGGAGAGGTACAAGGAGTTGCTGAGGTTGTGTCCTGGTCACAATCTAAATTTGGCAGATCAGGCTGAAACCTTCTATGAAGGACTGAATGAAAAGACTGTCCAACTGGTGAATTCCACATTGGGAGACTTTGTGATGACAAAGGGGCCCAAGAAAGCCATGGCCTTCTTTCAGAAGATGGCAACCAACAGTCAGAGATGGTCTACCAACCGCAAAGAACCAGTCGAAGCTGTGGAGAAGGTAGCAAAACCCGAGGTAGACCTGATGGGAGAGATCAAGAAGCTGAGAGAGGACTTCGCCAAGATGGAATCTGGACGAACCGTTGCTGCTGTCGATCCAGTTCCGTCTTCTTTTTGTGAGACTGATACCGCTGATGTCAATTTTGTCCAAAGAGGTGGCTATCAAAATAATAACAGAGGTGGATATTCACAAAATCAAGGCTACAATCAGGGCTACAATCAGAACTACAACCAAGGCTACAATTCCAACAGGACAAGGAACCACCCAGGTTTCTCATATTCAAATCCTGATGCTGCCGAGCAACCTCCTGCTGGATTCGATGTGGAGAATGGAGAAATTGTTGAGCCAAAGAAGAAGCTGAGCCTTGAGGAAATACTAGTCAAGTTCATGCAAGGGTCCGATAAGAGACTTGAGAATTTGGAGAAAAAAGTTGAAGGAATCAACTCCAAAGTTGATAGAGTGGAGAAACATGCTCAGATCATAGAGACGCAAGTCAGCCAGATTGCCGCATCCCTTGGCTCACAACATAAACAAGGGCAATTACCGAGCAACACACAGGCAAACCCAAAGAATCAGAGAAATCAGCTCAATGACATTACTTTGAGGGGTGGCAAGTCTTACAAAGGACCCGAACAGAAAGGGGCCGAATCTGAAGCCGAAGAAGGGAGTGAAAAGGAGCAGGAACCTGAGGCATAAGCCTCTGTTTCGATCGACAGAAATCCTGTCGATCGAAATAGAGGTCCAGAACCAGAAATCAATTCAGGAGGTCATGTCGATCGACAGAACCCCTGTCGATCGACACAGCTGCCAGGTCAAGGAGAAAAGTTGCCCCCGATGTTGTATCCGCAGCGATTTGCCAAGAAGAAGGTGAATGAGAGGTATGCACGGTTTTTAGAGAACATGAAGAAGGTGCACATCAATATTCCTCTCGTGGAAGCTCTGCAGGAGATGCCGGGGTACATCAAATTCCTAAAGGATATGGTCGCTCAGAAGAGACCTATGCTACAGCACGAGACGGTGAACCTGTTTGAGAAATGCAGTGCTTTCATTCAGAAGAAGCTGCCGCTGAAAATAGAGGATCCGGGTTCATTTATTATTTCTTGTGTTATAGGTGGAGAGACATTCGGCAGGGTGTTTTGCAATTCTGGAGCAAGCATCAATCTGATGCCGTTGTCCATTTTCAAGAGACTGGAGATTGGAAATATCAAGCCGACTACCATCACTCTTCAGATGGCTGATAGATCGATCTCTTATCCGAGAAGAATTGTGGAGGATGTCTTAGTGAGAGTCAAAGATTTCATACTCCCGGCTGACTTCATTGTTTTGGACATGGAGGAGGATCACAACATCCCGTTGATTCTGGGGAGACCGTTTCTGAGGACCGGAGGAGCCCTGATCGATATTCGAGAAGGGAAACTGACATTCCGAGTCGACAATGAGTCTGTGACCTTTGATATTTTCAAGTCCATGCAAAAACACGATGATGGGAGCTACAAAGATGAATGCCATGTGATAGACAGTTTTGATCCGGTGATTTCTTCTCCTTTACTCTCTATTCATTCTGAAACTGATTATCTAGAGCAATGTCTTCACCACTCCTTATTTTCTTTTTCAGAGCTTGATGAAGCTTGTGACGAGCTTCTGGATTTTATTGTGGAGCTAGATGTGAAGGAAGAGTTACCTAGGGCAAAGGAGAACCAAAGGGAGCCTCTGCCAATCCAGTTTGTGAAGGAAGCAAGAAAAATTCAAGTTGATGCCTCTGTTTCGATCGATAGAGGAACTGTGTGGAAAGGTGGAAAATTACCTCCCTGTCGATCGACAGGGAGGGTGTCGATCGACATAGCTGCCAAAGATCACCCAATCGACAGGCAGTCCAGGAGAAAGAAGAAGAAAGAAATAGCCTCTGTTTCGATCGACAAAGAGGTTGTGTCGACCGAGACAACCGTACCCGAGGCTGAAAAACTACCCGAGCCACGTGTTTTGGAGCTGAAACCTCTTCCTTCTCATTTACAATATGTTTATTTAGGTCCTGACAATACTTATCCTGTAATTGTTTCATCTTTTCTTACTTCTACAGAGTTGGAGAAGCTGCTATGAGTTTTGAGGGACCAGAAGTCAGCTATTGGATGGACACTGGCATATATCAAAGGAATCAGTCCAACAATATGCCAGCACAGGATCAACTTGGAAGAATAGGCTAAGCCAAAGAGACAAGCTCTAAGGAGACTCAACCCTACAATGCAAGAAGTCGTGAAGAAGGAAGTACTGAAGCTTCTAGACAATGGGATGATCTATCCCATCTCCGATAGCCAATGGGTGAGTCCGACACAGGTTGTGGCCAAGAAGGGGGGAATGCAGATTGTGAAGAATGAGGATGGCAAAGAGATGGCGATGAGACCAGTCACAGGATGGCAGTTTTGCATCGACTACCGAGCTCTGAATGCCGCCACATGCAAGGATCATTTCCCTCTGCCTTTCGTCGATCAGATGCTTGACAGACTGTCAGGTTATCCCTATTACTATTTCCTTGATGGTTATTCTGGTTATAACCAAATTGCAGTGGCCCGCCCCAGAAGATCAGCATTAGACAGCTTTCACTTGCCCATATGGAGTCTTTGCTTATCGGAGAATGCCTTTCGGTTTGTGCAATGCACCTGCTACTTTTCAGAGGTGTATGATGTCCATTTTTCATGATCTTATTGAGCACATTATGGAGGTTTTCATGGATGACTTTTCTGTCTTTGGTATCTCTTTTGATGTTTGCTTGCAGAATCTAGCTACAGTGATGGAGAGGTGTGTTGAGACAAACATGTGCCTAAATTGGGAGAAGTGCCACTTCATGGTGAAAGAATGGATCATACTTGGACACCGAGTGTCCTCTGAAGGTCTGGAAGTGGACAAGGCCAAGATCACAGCAATCGAGAAGATGCCGCCACCACTCAATGTGAAGGGAGTTCGGAGTTTCCTAGGCCATGTCGGGTTCTACCGCAGATTTATGCAGGATTTCTTTAAAATCTCTAGACCCTTTTGTAATCTGCTTGAGAAAGACGTGTCTTTTGTTTTTGATGCAGAGTGTTGAAAGGCCTTCGAGCAGTTGAAGAAGGCATTGGTGACTGCTCCAATCCTCACTTCTCCAGATTGGGATGAGCCCTTCGTGCTCATGTGTGATGCTAGTGACTTTGCAGTTGGAGCGGTTCTAAGGCAGCTGAAGGGGAAACTTTTCCACGTCATCCATTATGCCAGCAAGACCATGAACCCTGCCCAATGCAATTACACCACCACGGAGAAGGAGATGCTTGCTGTAGTTTATGCATTTGATGCATTTTGGCCCTACTTGATAGAGTCGAAAACTTTTGTTTATACTGACCACGCTGCTATTAAATTCTTGTTTGCCAAGCAGGATGCCAAGCCAAGATTGATCAGATGGATCCTGTTGCTTCAGGAGTTCGATGTGGAGATCAAGGACCGAAAAGGCTGTGAGAATGTGATTGCCGACCATCTCTCCAGGTTGGAGTATCCAGTCGAGGGGGATGACCAGAAGATGAGGATCCAAGAGACTTTCCCTGATGAACAGGTCTTTGCATGCAAGGATAGGGATCTCAAGGAGTACTACTGCAACAAGACTCACTGGTATGCTGACTATGCCAATTATCTGGTGAGTGGAGTCCCCCCTCCGGAGTTTACCCCGCAAGAAAGGAAGAGATTTCTGAAGGAGGTCCGGTTCTACTATTGGGAATACCCGTACCTATGGCACCGATGTGCCGATACCATTATCCGCCGGTGCGTGCCTCAGTCTGAATTCTTCAAGATCATCGAGGCTTGTCACTCTTCTCCCAGCAGTGGCCACTTTGTTGCCAACAGGACCGCCTTCAAGGTCCTCTCTAGTGGGTTCTACTGGCCGACCATCCATGGCGATTGCAAGTCGTTTGTTTTTAACTGTGACAGGTGCCAGAGGATGGCCGATATTTCAAAGAAGGATGAGATGCCCCAGACCCCAATGATTGAGGTTGAGATCTTCGACGTGTGGGGGATCGACTTCATGGGACCTTTCCCACCTTCAGGAGGTTACACTCACATTCTTTTGGATGTGGATTATGTTTCTAGCTGGGTGGAGGCCATTCCGACGACCACCAATGACTCCAAAGTTGTGGTGAATTTCCTCCAGAAGAATGTGGTGACTAGATACGGCACTCCTCGAGCCTTGGTGAGTGATGGTGGTTCTCATTTCTGTAACCGTACTATTTCTGCTCTTCTTGCTCGCTATGGTGTCAAGCACAGGGTTAAAACTCCATACCATCCTCAAGGGAATGGCCTCGCCGAGTTGTCCAATAGGGAGATCAAGGGGATCCTCGAGAAGACTGTCAAGATGAAGAAAGATTGGGCATTCAAGCTCGATGACGCACTGTGAGCTTACCGTACTGCTTTCAAGACGCCGATTGGGATGTCCCCATTCCAGTTGGTCTTTGGTAAGTCCTGTCATCTTCCTATGGAGCTTGAGCACAAGGCATGGAGAGCTGTGAAGGAGCTGAATCTGAATTGGAAGGCTGTTGCTGAGAGCCGAGCTGCCTACTTGAATGAGATGGATGAATTCCGTGAGGAAGCCTATGAGAACTCCATGAATTACAAGCTCCGAGCCAAGAGATTCCATGATCAAGGCCTAAAGAGGCGACAATTCTACAAAGGAGATCTGGTTCTAGTCTTCAACTCTCGCCTCCGCTTCATGCCAGGAAAGCTGCAGTCCAAGTGGAATGGACCATATACTGTGGTCAACCTTACCAACAATGGAGTGGTGGAGTTAGCTAGTTAGGATGGCACAATCTTCCGAGTCTGGAAACCGAGTCAAGCGCTACTACAGCCCGCTGCAGATTGGAGCTGTGGAAGTGCATTATCTGGACCGGCCTTGATCCGAGGTATCGTCGAGCTAACAACGTTAAATGAAGCACTAGTTGGGAGGTAACCCATCATTTTATTGCTTTATTTCAGTTTAGGAGTCTATTTTCGAGTCTTAGGTGTTTTAGGATTTATTTCATGCCTTAGAAAAATTTCCAGCGTTTAATTTCAGTTTTCAAATAAGTTTAAGCCTCTGTTTCGATCCACAGGAATCCTGTCGATCGACAGAGGGGTTGATTTCAAAAAAAATTGTCAGGAAAGTCTGTCGATCGACAAGAATCATGTCGATCGACAAGGTCGTGTCTTTAAATTTTTGTCGAGTCAATAATTGTGTCAATCGACAGGAATCCTGTCGATCGACACAAGTCTGTTAAATTTAAATTTTAAATTTCGCATTTATTTATTTCATTATATTAAAAAAAAATTGAAAATCAAAAAAATGTGCGTCTGTCGATCGACGGAATTCCTGTCGATCGAAACAGATGCGCGCGTCTGTTTTTAAAACTACTGAACGGTCTCATTTCTCCTCACTTTCTTTCCTCTCTCTCGACACACGAACACTCTCCCACTCCCTTCTCGATCAATAATTTGTTCCCCTCCTCCTATCCAATCAAGGTAATCATCTCATCCATCTCTCCTCTCGATTTTGGGTCTCTATTTACTTGATTTTGTGTTTATTTTCGAATTTGAGCCCTAGTTTTCCCTTGGTATGCATTTGGTTGAATTGATGAATTTACTTCGAATTGTTGCATATATCGGGTTACTTTGGTTCGTTCTAGGTTGTTGGAGACTCGATATGTGGTCCATGTTGCATAATTGTTGATTAATTTCGATTTTTGAGGAATTGAGACTTCCATTTGAACCCCCTTTACTGTTGCACGATTTTAACCTCTCCAAATTGAAATTGTGCTTAATTGCTTTATGAGTTACGTTTTGCACTTGCTTTTGATGTTAATTGCATGATTGGGTGGTCAATTTGGAATGGGCCTGCCTCATTGTGGTTCAATTTTGGAATTTTGATTCATAAACACCCCCTTTACTGTTGCTTGGTTTCTGTCTTCCCCATGTGTACTTATTGGTTTGTGTGGCTATTGTCTGTTGTTTTGCACAATGGGCATGCTTGATTGTGCTTGATATTGGTGGATTTACTTGCACTAGGCAAGTTTGGGGGAGTTGGTTACTTTCTTCGTTCATCCTTGTACTTATTGTGGTTTGTTGTTATTGTAGAGAACTACAGATGGCATCGTCTGATGAGGATTATAACCCGGGTACCGATGAGGAGACGCATGAGGATATGGCGTCTGAGGTCGAAGAGGAGCATGACCAAAACTTGGTCCCAGAGGAGCAACCTGGTTGGAAGCCAGAATTTTCATTTGCCGATCACCAGCGGCGCTTCCAGCACATGCAGCGCTTCACCCTGAAGCCAACACGGTACCCTGATGCCGATGACTTGAGACAGATGTGCCTAGGGGATGATGTTCAGAAACTGTTCGCCTGATGCGGCTGGGGGCATTTCATCACCCAGAAGTGGCCCACTATTCCGCCATTGGTTCTAGAGTTCTTCGCCACAATGCACATCATAGAGCCGCCCCGCAGCCAGGGCCCCATTGAGCCCAACGACATCCAGTTTCAGCTTCGAGAGCAGCCACACCGGCTCAGTAGAACACAGTTGGACAGGATATTTGGGTGTGAACCGGGGGGCCTTTACCACGAGCCGCCCGAATTCTAGATTGGGGAATTCTGGCCTTCCATCTCTGCTACAGCCAACCCAGCCCACTTCAGCAAGGCCAACATGAAGGCCACTGCTATTGACAAACTGGTGCTCCGATATGTTCAGAAGATATTTGGGATTTTAGTTTTTGGCCGAAATGAGCACGGGAAGGCCCGGGGGAGTGAGATTTTCTGCATCTGGGCTATGTTGAATGGTGTCCACCTCAGTTTGGCTGCCTTCCTCATGGAGAACTGGAAGAGGCAGACCGGTGCCACTCCGGGCGATTTCTGGTGTGGAGGGTTCGTGATTCCCATCGCCCGGCATTTGGGGATCCCTGTTGATGATTTCACCCCACTGGGGGGTGACCGGACCTTGCGGATCAACCAGCTGGAGCAGTTCTGCTTCCTGATAGCCTACCGTGGTGAGCTCTTCCTCCAGTTCTCGAATGGCGACCGGTTTCTTTTGCCCGCTCCAGAGCTTACCCATGTCATGGACTCTGCGTACCGCGACAACTAGTTTATGGCCACGCCAGCTCACATGGATCGGACCCGCGACGCCCGAGGTGATCCACCTACCTCCCGTTTATCACACCATCCCGATACATCGCCGGATCAGCGGGCTCGCACCTGCAAGGAGGAGGCCGAGAGACTCGCCGAGGAGCGGCGATGGGCTGTGCAGCAGAGAGACGTGCCACCCCGATCTGATGCCCCCCATTTCAGTCTGTTCCACCTTTCACTGCAGGGGCAGGGATAGAGCTTCTACTTCATATGCCGGTGCCGGCTCTTCTACCGCAGTTCCAGATTGGAGTCCCTTCCTCCAGTTCATGCAGGAGCAGAGAGCAGATTTCGCCAGTTTCCGCACCGAGCTTAGAGAGGTCCGAGATCATCAGTTGGTGCAAGATACACTGCTCGCCGACATCCGAAGGCAACAAGAGTCTTACAACACCGCTCA
Organism: Plectranthus barbatus; assembly: GCA_026898455.1. Lineage (NCBI taxonomy): Eukaryota > Viridiplantae > Streptophyta > Magnoliopsida > Lamiales > Lamiaceae > Plectranthus > Plectranthus barbatus. The sequence goes on from JAPKLW010002067.1 coordinate 42,707, forward strand.
CAATCTTGCCATGGCAGATCTGACCCGCCGGATGGAGGACCACTTCTCAGATTTTGAGTCGGCCCTGCGCTATGGCCGCAGGAACAGGAGGACCACGAGAGATCAGCAACCACCGCATGAGTGAGGTCTAGATTCCTTTCCTACAAGCTGACTTTCAAACTTATTCTTCCCTTCTTGATGAATAAGTTTGGGGGAGGATGACTTGTGGGAATGGAATCCATTATTATTTACTCGCTTATTTCTTATTTGATGTACTGCATTTTATTTCCCTGTATTTCAATTTATTTCCCTGTACTTCAGTTATTTTCCCTGTACTTTATTTCCCTTTAGTTGTATTTGTTTTAGTTAGGTACTTCTGATGTATTTGTTACTTTCCCATGTACTTGTTCTTAGTTCAGAAATCCATTGAGTGTAACTTGAGATTATGTACTATTCCTTCCTTTGATATGAACTTGTTTGATTGATGATTGGTCTACACTGAGATTGAGACAATTAGGATTTCATGATGAGTAGCCAATGATAGGAGAATACTGCATGATAAGTTGCTCTCTGATTTTGGATTTTGCTTGATTTATCTGATTCGGATTGGATACTGTTAGGGAAGAACAAATGAACCAAGTGAGAATTGTGCCTGAATTTTTCTTTCATGTGTGATCGAGTTTGCAGTTGGATTCTAGAATTTGGCTTATTTCTCTCTCGTGACTGTATTGATGTAAGACTTGGTGAAAATGATTTTAGGCATCTCTTTTCTTAGCCTTATCTCAAACACTAACCCTACACATGACCACTTGTAGCCACTTTGAGCCTGAAAAGTTTTTCCTTGATTTAAGTAATGTTCTAGTGAGCCAGTTGTGGATTGAAAAAAAAAAAGGGGGGATAGTCTGATATCTAGCTGTGAGTTGTTGAAAATATGATTGCTCATGGATTTGAGCTAACTAGAAAAAAAAAAGGGGGGGAGAGAAAAGATGAAGAAAAGTGTTAAAAATCTTGTTGGTAAACTTGTTTGCAAGATGAACTCTTAGAAAAAAAAATAAATAAATAAAATAATACAAGTATAGAAAAGAGAAGTTGAGAAAGTGAAGTTATGTGGGTTGACAGTTGGGAAGTTGTAGAAATTCTAAGTGTGCTAGTCACTCAGCCTAAAACGACCTACCTTCTAGAAAAGCCTCATTACAACCAAATTAAAGACCTTTTCGATTCACTAAGTTGTTTTACTTTCTAAGCAGTGGAGAGATGAGAAATTTGCCAAACTTATGGTTAAGAAAACTGTATTACTTTGAATTGAGTGAAACACATGTCCTGAACACTTGAGTGATGAGTGATTGTAAAAATTCTTTCTATCTGTGAGGTTCTTCCCGAAACAGTTGATGATTTGGATTGGATTTTGATTGCATTGTCTTTTGGATGAGGGTGTACTTAGACTGTGATGAATCTCGTGAGGCATTGCACATCTCTGTTTGCATGAATTTACGTTTCTTTTGGTGTTTTGATCGAGGACGATCAATAGTTCAAGTTTGAGGGAGTTGATAAGTGCGCTATTTCGTTCACTTATCTATGGATTTTTAGGTTGTTTTGATAAGATTATAGTGTGTTTACTTTAAATTCTGAGCATCACATTACTTTTGTACCTGAATTGTGTGTTATGCTCGAAAAATGCAGGTTTTTGGAGCGATATGGAATTTTGACCGAAGGCTCTGTTTCGATCGACAGAAAGTGTGTCGATCGAAACAGAGGCATGTTGCAAATGAAGAACACGTTGAAAATCAAGCCAATCGATAGGAGAAACATTCGTGTCGATCGACAGAAATCGTGTCGATCGATACGGTCTTCAGAGGCAAGCAGTCGACAGGGCGTTTAAGTGTTCGATTTTGAGAGCCCAATTTCGATCGACATAATTTGTGTCGATCAAAATTCGGGTCAAACTGGCGGAATTTAATGCTTTTAAGTTATTTCCATGTTGGGATAATAAAACCTAGTATATATTGTTTTGTTTAGGCGAATTTTCAGAATTATGCCACTTTTGAGACCTTAAACCTTAGAGTTTTTCTTGCTCTTTAATTGCTTCGAATTGTAGTGAGGATGGTACTCGAACCTTTGAAGATTGGATGCAATTACAAGGCTAGTTTTCTCTATGAAGTTGTGTTACAGGTTTTATCTTTCCATATTTCTGTTTAACATGAATATGTGTAGGTAATCCTTATTCAGATTCTAGGGTTTATGTGATTGTCTTGGATGCATGTTTAGGTGATTAAATCGATCAATATTTTTAATTGGTTTATCAATTCTTGTGTTTTTTCTTAATCTGATTAAATTGGCCATTTGATTAGGTTTTTATAATTAATTAATTTGAGACTGAAAAGTAAAAATTGATTAATGGATTTAAGAATTGATAATATGGATTTTAATTATGTCTGAAAAGAGGAATTTAATCCATAGGAATAAATCTGATGTTTTTAAGGAGTTGTTAATTTTCCTAAAGACCGAAAGGATATAGGAAATTGATGATCTACTTTATGAATTGCTAAACCCTGGAATTTGTAATATTTTCCTGATGTTTCACCAAATCTTTATTTCAACTCGATCGATGAAATTTCCTTGCATGCTATCCTTGACATGAACTTGCCCTGGAATCTGATCTTTTCTCTAGTGTTTTAAAACCCGATTTTAATTCCCTGCTTTAATTTAATTTTCTTGCAAAATTAGTTGTAAATTTCAAAACCCTTTCAAATTTCTGTTTACTTAGACAACAAACCGAAAACAAATGGTTCAGTACATGAGGTGTTTGCTTTTACAATCCCTGTGTGATCTATAATTTTAACTTGTCACTATTCTATAAAAAAATCATTAAAAAAATTAGTGATCAGCATCCTATGTGGATACTGTGATTACCCGGTTCAGCATGCAACTCGCCAAGAAAGGCTTGCTACCTTTCAGACATGGTGTTCGTCTTTCTGGTGGGCAGTGTCCTCAGACACAGCGGGAGAAAGTCGAAATGAGTCTTGTACCATACGCTTCGGCGGTGGGTAGTCTCATGTATGCGATGTTGTGTACTAGGCCAGATATCTGTTATGCCATTGGCATGGTAGCAAGATATCAGTCTAACCCTGGACAGGCGCACTGGACTGCTGTAAAGCACATTCTCAAGTATTTGAAAAGAACTAGGAATTTCTGCCTAGTTTATCAAAGTGAGGATTTGTGTCATGTGGGTTATACAGACTCGGATTTCCAAGGGGACCAGGATGAGAAGAAATCAACCTCAGGATATGTGTTTACCCTGGGAGGTGGAGCTGTATCTTGGAGGAGCTCAAAGCAGAAATGCATTGCTGACTCCACCATGGAGGCGGAATATGTCGCCGCCTCCGACGCCTCGAAAGAGGGGGTGTGGCTCTGAAACTACCTTTTAGAGTTGGGCGTGATCCCGAGTTTGCCGAGGAGCATCACAATTTATTGTGATAACTCTGGTGCAGTGGCAAACTCAAAGGAACCGCGGTCTCACAGGGCAAGCAAACACATAGAGAGAAAGTACCATATCATACGAGAAATCGTATCGAGGGGCGATGTGCTGATTAAGAATATTGACATTGCTGACAATCTTGTTGATCCGTTTACAAAGAGCTTGCCGCAGAAAGTTTACGAAAGACATATTCGTGAGCTGGGTCTGAGGTGGATGCCGATCACTGATAGTGGTTAAAGTGACAGCAGACTAGATAGACGGACTGTATACTCTGTAATAGCTTAGTTATGCTTTGAGTATAAGTGGGAGATTGATGGGTTTTGTATACTGAAAGCATTTATTATAATTAGTATACAACGGTTTATTTCTCCTATCTGTTAACAATCGTACATGTATGAACAATGGTATCCTCTTGTCTCACCGATAGGGACGATCATACGGCTTGTTGTAGATCGCAGAAGACAGTATGATCACTTGACCTAGTTAGACATAAACCTGATCACAGCCGAGACAGCGTATGAGGATACGTCTGTCCGGATGGTTGTGGCATTGTCGGAATAAGTGGTCTGTCTTGGTTACTTGACATGCTAGTACGCAGAGGTGGCGTATTGATGGACCGCAGTGACATGTATTTGTCTGTCTGACATCAGCGAATACAAGATCTCGTTATATTGATTGAGTCCAAACCATAACGAATGTTCAGGGGTTTGCACGGGTTGACTGTTGCTTTGACTTGCCATGGTGGAGAGCCTAAGTAATGTGCTCGTATATCCGCATCTTGGGTAACAGCAGTTCGTGTAGTACCGCCTGAGACTGGGTTTAGGTAACCATATCCGAGTAATAGGATGGGGACATTCCCTGAGGAGCTCAATAACATTCATCGTGCCAAAGTCCTGCAGGCTGATTAAGTTCAGGCACGAGTGATAATGTTTGAGTGGTACTACTCGGGAATAATAAGATATTAATTAATTGTAGTCAGAGCTTGTCAGAGGCTCCGATTAATTAATGGATGTCCGGTAACCTTAAATATGGGGATTCTCAATTAATGCAACCCGTTCTCATAACGTGGTAATAAAAGGGTAGGCCAGTATTAATTCTGTGGTGAAAAAGAATTAATATTAATTAATTAATTGTGTCCTGGGTTGTGGACATGGGAACTAATTAATTTATAGGCCCATTTTATTATTTGCATTAGGTCTCAGGTCTGGCCCAAATAAGTGTGCTGAATTGAGCCCAGGAGCCCACTAGGGTTTTATAACCCTAGGTCTATAAATAGACCTCTCACTCTCTGAAACCCTAGCCACTTCATAACACAATTTGAAAAACCCTAGATCTAAGAGAGTGAGAGAGAGGCGCCGACTTCAGAGGGAGAGAGGAGGAGAATTTCGATTCTGGTCCTGCTCAAGCCACAGATCTACAGAGTCCTCACCAATAGTAGATCTGACCAGCACCGGGATACAGATCTGAAGATCTAATCTGGAGAACAGATTTCTTTCTTTCTTCCCATTTGTTTTCGATTTAAATCTAGAAATTAGATCTCTAATTTCTATTTTCGCAGATTAAATCGGATTGCGTGGTTGATTTCAAATTGAAAATTCAAACACAAAAGATCGTTTCAGACACGACGGAATAACGATAACTCCTCAATCCACGATATGTATTAAATTCATAGGAGCATGCTAGGTTTTTGTGAATTTTAATTATGAGCGATATCCATTAATCGATCCGGTTCAGTTTGGTTTTGGTGATTCGGTTCACGGTAAAACCCTACAGAATGTCCCTTGCAAATATTAGCTTGTGGCCATACTCATTCGCGACACGACAATAATCTCAACATTTGTTCTTGGTGTTTTAGCTCGAATTTTTTCCAAACAACTCATCTACCTTCCATGCTAGAGCCTGTGTTTAGCATGCCAAATAAAAAAAACACTATTTTGGTGATCCAAATTATCGGGTGCACAATCTTTTTCTTTGCTTTACTGAGGATTGTGAGAATTCACCTCCTTTTGAATTTGTGTTTGCCTTGAGGCGAAATTTAGTGTTCTAATTTTAATTGGATATGACGAAGGCCATCTTTCTTATTCCTAGCCTCGGTCTTATGCGACCGCCCTTATATCTAATTTATCCCTAGTTCCCATTTTGTGCCTTTTGTCGTGTCTTTGTTCTCTTCCTGACTCATACTTAGCCTTATGTCCGTTTGTTCTTATTTTTGCTTGCACCCTCTTGAGCATTCTTAGGTTTTTCTTTTAACATTGGGGACAATGTTATATTCTAAGTTTGTGGGTGTGTGAGGGTGCCGTGCGAATAATGTATATAATGAAAGTGTATGAGTCCCAAAAAAAAAGAGAAAAAGAGAAAAAGAAAGGACGAAAAGCTACAGTGTTTGTTGATTGATTGCTACAGCATTCAGTTAGCATGAGTAAGCTGATTTGTTCTACGAAAAAAAAAATTTATGTACCACTGGGAAAGTTCAGATAATAAAGGAAGGGGAGGAGTCTTGAGAGGGATAATAGGTACTACTTTGGGTATAGAATAAAGAAGGCCTATGAATGCTCAATTATTTAGTCACTTGATCCAAAATTTTCCAACCTTTAACCCTAGCCTAACATTACAAGCCGAAAAGTCCTTCCGATCCTTTGATTTTAGAACACCATTAGTGGAGAGGCTTGCATTTAATTCATTATGGAGAAAAGAAAAGTGAGTTCAATGAGCATGATGGTTTATGCATTGAAGGGTGTGTGGAACTTGTATGGCTTGAGTCATTGTACTTTTGAAATAAGCTAGCATGGGACTGAAATAAATGAGTCGGAGGAATGTTCTTGCTAAACCATTTTGAATTATGAAGAGATGAAATGTTGTGAAGCTTATGGTATGCGACTCTAGCTGGATCTTCCGTGTTGATGAGAGCAACAATGAGTTGTTCCGAGCATTGAGTTGTTCTTCAGCTTGTTTTGTTGAGTCTGTGTGATTTTGTTTACTCGGGGACGAGTAAAGGTTCAAGTTTGGGGGTGTGATAACTCTCTTAGAAGAGTTATACTTATGCCTGTGAATTAATAAATTTGAAGTCCTCGAGTCTTGTTTAAGTCCAATTTAGGGGTAAATAAGCATGTGAATGCATAGTTAGTGTCCAGTGAGTTATTGTTGCAAATTAATCACTTTTCGATTTATTTCTAGCAATAAAAGTGCAGGAAACAATAAGAGGAAAAAATCTTATGGAACGTACATGCTGAGCTAGATGCTGAGAACGTGCTGTAGCATGCTGGGTATTCCAGAGAGAGAGAAAAACGGGGAAAGAGAAAGTCCTGAATTGGGTTATCTGCTAAATGCTGACAAGGACATGATAAAGCTTGGCTGAGCTGGATAGTGAAAGCACCTGGATTTGTTGCCACCTGGGCAGGGACATTAAGGCATCACAGCTTTAATTGTGGAAACCTAGAAATATATTCTTCTAGAATATTGGAGCCCACATATAAAAGGAAATATCAGCTCATTTCAGTGGGTGTGCGTGAATTCAGAGAGTGATATTCCAGTCTTGGAGAGGAAGAAAGATCGGGCACCAAAGAGTGGAGCTAGAGAGTGGCCGAAGGAGGAATCCTGAGGACACCATTGCGGGATTGAAGGAATTCATCCCCAACTATCTCTGTTTGCAGTTTTAAACCATTTCTTATGTTTAGATTTAAAGACATTTCAGATATGTTTTGTTTATTTCTAGCCATGAGCTAAATACTTTAGACTTGGGTTGTTGATCTCTTGTAAGATTGATGTTATGTTTTGGATTCCTTGTTAATCTATCAGTTCTGGGTGTTTACCATTCCTATCTTAATCTGTTTGGCCAACTTCGTTAAGATATATTTCTTTTCATGTTTGGAAAAGCATGTTTAGGAGAGAGCCCTGAATTGAGCTAAGTCTAGCCATTGGAAAATGTGTGGATTTAGTGTGCTTTATGAATTTATCTTATTGTGAGCTGGGTATTGTCTAATCTAGCATAGGAATATGTGGATTGGTCATTATCTCAAGTATTCTTGATAGTCTGGAAGAACTGGAGAGAACTTCAGAGATTCAGCACTAGAATATAAACTAGGATCCATGCTGTAGCATCTTTCCAGCACGCAGAGTCAGCAACCTGAGTTGCCTTTTATAACTGAAACTTTAACTTGTCCTGTTCGTGTGTGGACTTGAACTTGTCATCATCTTGTTTATGTTAAGTCATTTATTTTGCATTAGAAATAGATCCAACCACAAATTGATTAAACCCCTGCTGTAAGTTGATTGTGTGCACGATTCTTCACAAAAGGCATTCCTCGTGGGATCGACTCTAGATACTCCTAGATATTACTTGACAGTGTATGCTTGCACTTATTTGTTGCACACGTTTTGCATCACACCATATATATATATATATATATATATATATATATATATATATATAGAGAGAGAGAGAGAGAGAGATTATTTTGAATATTTATATGAGTGTTATTGAAGATGTGATGTTGGATACTTTTTACATGATTAATATTATGATGTTTGGTATATAAGAATATTATTTTTGTATATTTTTTTGTTGAATATGATGATATGAATTTTGAACATTGTAATTTATGTTTTTTATTATACTTTAATAATTGAAAATATAAAGATTAATTGCAACAACTTGAAACCGTTGTTATTTTGGAGAAAAGACAACAGTTTAAAATTGTTGTCTTATATACAAACAACAACAGTTATAACCAGTTGTCTTATGGAGAGAAGACAACGGTTTTAAATTGTTGTCTTTTCTACAATAGACAACAGTTTTGTAGTAAATAGAACGGTTTATAATCGTTGTCTATTCAGAGAAAATACAACTCTTTTTTTAAAGAAACGTCTAATTTTAACAACACGCCCTACGACAACACTTTCGAATACACTTTAACAACAGTTTTTAATCGTTATTGTTCACTGTTTTTTTTTTTTTTTTTTGTAATGAATGTTGTAAAAATCGTTAGGTGCTAATTGGGTGCCCGAGGGGTCCTAGCGCCTAAGCGATTAAGGCGGGAGTCTAGGCGAGATCTAGGTGGTTTTTAGGTGATTGATCGGTTTTTTTATATATTTGAACATTGATCACTAATTTTTTAATGATACTTATAGAGTAGTGACAAGTTTAAATTATCGATCCCACGGAGATTGTAAAAGCGAACATCTCATATACTGAAACATTTGTTTTCGGTTTGTTGTCTAAGTAAATAGAAATTTAGATGAGTTTTGAAATTTAAAACTGATTTTGCAAGAAAATTAAATTAAAGCAGAGATTTAAAACTGAGTTTTTAAGACACTAGAGAAAAGATCAGATTCCAGGGCAAGTTCACGTCAAGGATAGCATGCAAGGAAAATCAATCAATCAATTGAACTATTGATGACGGTGGAACATCAGAATAATATTACAAATTCCGGGGTTAGGCAATTTATAAAGTAGATTGTCAATTTCCTATATCATTTCGGTCTCTAGAAAAAAATAACAACTCCCAAGAACATCAGATTTGATGGTCCTTAAATATCAGAGTCATCGTGCTTAGACAGAAACACAAAATGCAGCGGAATAAATAATCGTCACTTACACTTTATGTTTTTCCTTTCAAAGTTAGTTAAGCTCTGAGATAGATTAGGTTTCTTCACAGTTATACACCTACAATATGATTGCTAGGTTTTAAATCGTGTGAGCAATGAAACAGTAATAGGACACAGGGTTTATAGTGGTTCAATCCAAAGAGATCTACGTCCACTCCTTAGCCGATACGCTAAGAATTCACTGAGTAAGTATACAGATTACAAGGATTCGCCTTTTACAGTTAAGTAGGCAGTGAGCTTTCGGCCTGGCTACTTGACAGCTATCCTCCGATAACCTGAACTCCTCAGATGCTGGTTCGGCTGAGTCAAGGGCACACCTTCGAAACTCCTGCCTTGCCTGATTTGGAAGTTTTATAGTCACTTCCTGACTTCCCTTGAATACGGCTAAGTGCCCGTCTTAGTCTAGACCTTTTCAGGTGTTCGACTGTTAGATTTTTTCTGAAAAGAAAGGAATCCCAATGATTGAAGATTCTTGAATGCAATCAAGAATCTCTTCAATGGAGTGTCAATAAATCAATGAACGACACTTCTGGTTGTTGAGAACTTTTAATATTCTTTCTCACAGCTCTCAACTGACTACTTTTTACTTTGTTCACTTTGTCAAAGGAATCTCTTGCTTGAGTGTTTGTGAATGTCTGAGGTGATAAAAGCAGTAGTCATTCTCACTTTTGGACCTGCCTTTTATAGATGGAGATTCAAATCTTGAACCTCCATATCCGTTAGACACAACGGCTCCTTTGTCCAAGTGTGATATGACTTGTTCAGTCCCTTTTTAAGTTGCATTGTACTTTTCGAACTACTTTGGGAAGGCTCCGTCCCTTTTTATGTACTTTCTGTCAGAATAGCAGCGTGTCTCCAACCTTTGACTTTCTTGTTCTGCTAATGCTCCTTAGCAATCTGCTATCGAATGTTTGTCACGCTAAAGGTTCCCGCGAGGATTCTTTGACATCCGTTCTGCTAGCATTTTCCTGGGTTTGCTGACTGTTAGCAGATGCTAAAGCCTTAGCATTCTGCTACCGCATGGCTTCTAGCAAACGTCGACTTCCGATGTCTGCTGCTAGATCTTCTAGCAGACTAAACTATTACAACTCAATAGATGACCTATACAGGACATTACATGATATGCTAGACTATCTAGAATTCAGCAAATGATCGACCAAATGCTAAGGTTTGATTCAACAAAACCTTTTACAAACGACTCCTAAGGGAGATTTTCTGAATAATTTCCCAACAAGATTTATTCCTATGGGTTAAATTCTTTTTCTCAAACACAATTAAAAATCCATATTATCAATTCTTAAATCCATTAATCAATTTTCATTTTTCAGTCTCAAATTAATTAATTATAAAAACCTAATCAAATGGCCAATTTAATCAGATTAAGAAAAGGCACAAGAATTGATAAACCAATTTAAAATATTGATCGATTTAATTACCTAAACATGCATCCAAGACAATCACATAAACCCTAGAATCTGAACAAAGGATTACCTACACATATTCATGTTAAACAAAAATATGGAAAGATAAAACCTGTAACAATCCATCATAGAGAAAACAAGTCTTGATATTGCATCCAATCTTCAAAAGGTTCGATCACAATCTTCACTACAGATCAAAGGCAATTCAAGAACAAGAAAAACTCTAGGTTTAGGTCTTAAAAGTGGCAAAATAATTAAATCTCGCATAAACAAGATTATATATACTAGGTATAATTGTCCCAACATGGAAATAACTTAAAAGCATTAAATTCCGCCAGAATGACCCGTATGTCGATTGACGCAATTCCTGTCGATCGAAATACATCTTCAACTTCCAAAAATATGCATGCCCTGTCGACTCTCCACTCCGGGGTCCCCGTCGATCGACAGAGTTTCTGTCGATCGACAGAACCGTCTCTTCCTGTCGATCGGCTTGATCTTCAACACGAACTTCCGTGGCAAACTTGTCCCTCTGTTTCGATCGACAGGATTCATGTCGTTCGAGACAGAGCGCACGACAGAAATCTCTATTTTTCAGACTTAGTGATTTTCACTCCAAAAACCAGTATTTTTCAGCATAACAAACAACTCAGATATAAAAGTAATGCGATGCTCAGAATTTAAAGTAAACGTGCTGTAAAATTATCAAAACAACCTAAAAATACATTGATAAGTGAACGAAATAGCGCACTTAATAAAGTAATACATAATTAATATTTACTTAAACATCTTACATGAATATTTCAATATTTATTTAAAATACCTACAACGTTTCAAATCAATTCCAAACACACAAGAAAATAATAAACAAAAATGTAAATATTCTTGCAACATTACATCATTTCAAATAATATCACAAATTAGCATGCATAAAATAATTAATTGAGTAAATACCTTTTAATGATAATGTAATTAAAAGATAAAGGGTTAGAATTTTACAATGAAGAGAAAATTTAATTTGGGATTAAGATTTAGGGTTTTTTTATTTAAATATTTAATTTTTTATTTAAGATTTCTCAAGTTTTATTTTTCATATAGTAAAATATTAAACAATTTTTTTAATTAAAATATTATAAAACCATCTAATTGGTCAATTTTACCGAGAAAAACAATTAACCGGCCGATTAATTCGCCTAGGTCGCCTAGACGGCACCTATGCACCGCATAGAAAAACAAATTCAACTGATTAGGGGTTTTTGGGATCGGTTGACTACTAACCAGTGTTGTAAAAATTTCCACCTAGGACCGATTAGGCCCCTCTAAGGCGCTAGGCGGTCCTCAACCGAACCGTTACCCTCTAATCCCCGTGTTTAATTGGTCTTGCGAGTAATCGACGCCTAGGCACCGCTTAGGCTACCTAATCCGCCTAGGCGCCGATCTAAGTGGCCAGCCAAGCTCGCTATGCGCCAGTTAGGTGGCCGATTAAGCATGTTGTGTGTCTGATAACTCTCGTAAAGAGTTATTATTTATGCTTTTATTTAGTGAATTATGTTTGGAAATAGGGTGATTCAATAGGATAATTAGTATGATATAGGTTAATTAGTTGATGTGTCTTATTTTTGTTTATTTGGTGGTGTTTAGTATGATTTATAAGTTTTTGCAAAGAATTGTTTAGGTGTTGCCACAGATCTAATTATGCTAGAGCATAGCAAAGGCATGGCCAGAGGAAGTAATATCGCAACATTGGAATGACATAGCTCAACTTCTGAAGAAACAAATTTGGGACCACCTGCAGACAAGATCTTCATACTTTTAAGATTATGTCCCAAAAGCTGGACAGATGTCAACCATGGGAGCCGCCAGAATTGGAATGCGGGATGGAGAGCCACGTGTAGAGCTGAGATGGAGCAGAGCTGAAAAGTGGAATATATTTTGGAAGAAAAAAAAACAACAATTACAGCAAGGAGTTCGTGTGAAGCTGAAGTCGGAACTGTGCAGATTCTGGATTTTGTTTTAGTTTTATTTCAGTTTTAAGCAAGTTTTTTATGTAGAGAATGGTTAGGAAGATGTACTTGATTGCTATTTTCTATTTCTTATTCTCGAGCATTAGCTAAACTCTTAATGCTTGGGTTGTTAACTTGTTTATTTGCTTAAATATATGTTAGAGTTGTTATTGTTTCAAATCTGGTGTTCGATTATAATTTTGGTATGTTTGATTCCTTAAATATGACAGGTAAAGAAACATTTCGCCTAGGGAGACCGAAAGGAGATCTAGGCTTAGAAAGTCATAATCGATCTTGGTTCTTGTGTAGACATACAAAGTGCTTGAGACTTGTTAGAACCCCTGTTTTGATTATTGCATTTGAAGGTTAAATTGGTCATAGACATATGAAGATTAATGAGAAAATGTAAATCTAATAGTGTGAAAACATGCTAGGCAGTAGAGAGCGAGGTTACAAGACTTAGAATTGATGTCTGAACTATGTTGTAGCATATAGGAAAGTAGATAAACAAAAGTTAGCAACCCAAGTGTATTTTCTCGCCTTGATTTAACCATAATTCTGAAGTGTTTATGATTATAATTTGGGAGGAACAATTGTTGCTTGTTTTAGCATTACTCGGTTTTATATTATATGCTTACTTGCAATTTTAGTTAGGAATTCACACCCAACCTTTATTTACAAACAATATAATGTGCACGGCTTACTTTCACTCCCTTGGGTTCTATATCTGGTGTTGGTCCCGGATTATCAGGGTATAACTTGGCAGCGGAAAATGTATTAGTTCGTTTCTTGCGCTCTGCTGGTTACTCAGCTGACTGGGACCTTGTCAGCTGGTAAGTCAACTGGCACTATGAGTACTCAGCTGACTGGCGACTGGCTGGTCAGCTGGTAGCTCAAGACTTAGAATATCTTAGCCTTGTTTGCACAGTTATATCAGTTTTCAGATATACACCAGCACTTGAGTGCTGGGTTTCAAATCAGTATGAAAATGCAGAAAGCTGATAAAGACAAAAGGATTTTTATAGTGGTTCGATCAACTGATCTACGTCCACTCTCCAGTCGACTCACTGGAAATTCACTATAAGAGCAATCAGGTACAAAGTTCCTACGATCTATCTCCAGCTGGTAGATGCCCCGTCTACCAGTCCACTGGATCAACCGCTCCCGGTCCTTGTCCTTCTTCAGCTCTCGTCAGATGGATGGAGTGCGAGCACGTCACTTCAACCTCCTCCTCTGACTGGTTGGGTGTTGAGTTCTCCCAAGAACGAGTCTTCTCAATGCGGCAAACTGCCCGTAATAACTCAAGTGCTGGCTGGCACAAGAGCTGCTGTGAACTTCCTCGGAGGAGAAAGAACACCAAAGAGATCTGTAACTTACAAGCTGGAAGCTTGAAGTCTCGTGTTTGAATAAATCAACACACGGATAGCCTTTAGAGAGGCCTCGAAAGTTGTATGCTTTTACTTGCTTGAGCGTAATAAATTTCAGTCTTTCGGTAGGTGAAGAGTATTGAATGTTGATGGATCCCAGGTATTTATAGACGAGGGATCCCATTCAAATCTACTAGCCGTTTGGACACATCCGGAAAAGTCTCTGTCGTCGCATGTCCTTCTGACGGCGGCAGGTAGGAATTTCCGGAAGGCGCCATGCTTTTGTCCACTTTATCTGACACAGATCTCTTTGTGTCAGAACGGCTCTTTAAGTCAGTACGAGGAATCGGAACTGGTGTCTTGAGCTGATAGACTTTAAGGTATCCTTCCTTAAAGTCATACTTTGTCAGTTTATTCCTCAGACGAATCTTCTTTTTGTCTCTAAGATACTGGGAGAGTGAATCTTGAATTCTGCTGGTAACATCCGACTGGTAGATCATTCTGGTGATCTTGTGCTGGCAGTCTCTGCTGGTGACTTACGCTGGCACAATCTAAGTCTACCAATATGTCTGATGTTAACCCTTTCTTGGAATCTCCCATGACTGGTGGCTTCACCGCTGGTGAACAGTGTCAGTGAGAACATCTATTCTGCTGGTAAGGTTTGTCAGTCGCCTGCTGATGAAAACCTTCCCAACTGGTGAACAGTAGCCAGTCGTTAGCTCTACTCATGCTGATGAACAGTGTCAGCACGAGTCTTGTCAGTCGCTTGCTGGTGAGACTTCTCTCAACTGGTAAGCACATCTCATGCTGGTGAACAGTAGCCAGCATGAGTCTTGATCAGCTACGACTTACAACTCAAAAGACCTAAACAGGACTTTACATTTGAGACTAGAGCTATTCTAGAGACAAAACTGACGCTGGTAGGACTTTGGATTTGATCCACCAAAACACCGTAGGACTTTGGATTTGATCCACCAAAACACCAAACTAGAATCTAAGCAAGTAGCTATTGGGGAAAGGAAACTTAGCCAAATTTCCCAACATCTGGACTTTGATCTATATTACTTGTTAGGACATACGTGCACTTGCGTATTAATTATAACACCTACTAGCACAACAACAGTGCCGCCTAATTAGTTCGAGCGACCTACTTCTTATATATATATATTTTCAAAAGTAATTAAAATTTATATAATCTTACTTTTTATTTATTGATAAATATAGATTACTCCCTCCGTCCCGCCATATTAGGCACACTTTCCTTTTCGGTCCGTCCCATTTATTAGGCACATTTCTAAAACTGGAAAAAAATTAACAATCCTAATTAAAATTAAATAAATCCTAATTTACCTCCGTACCCCCAGTAAAATCTAAAATTCCAACCCTACCCCTCCACAACCCTAAATCCCTACCCCTTTTTTTCCGCCTCCATACATGCCTCTCTCTCTCTCTCGTCCTCCTCTCTCTCCCATCTTCTTCCTCCTCTCTCTCCCATCTACTACCGACTCCGCTTGCGCCTTCCTCCCGGCCCCCCACGCCTAGACTGTTGTCGGCTACCACTACCACCTCAAGACCCTGCAATTCCACTAGTTCGCTGAGTGGGCGCGCTCATACGGTCCCATCATCTTCGTCTGGTTCGGCTCCGACCTCGCCAAGGAGAAGGACCAGCAGCTCGCCGATAGCTACCGCAGCCGCACCGCCACCAAGCTCATACGACTACACAGCTAAAGGTATGTCGGTCTTCTTTAGGAATCTGATAAAGTTTATATGACTTGAATTTTTTCGAAATGCTTGTAGATCCAAATTAATTTTAGTCGAATTGCATTAATTTCAGAAACAAAATATCTCCCAAACCGAGATCGAGTTGTTGCAGATGAAGGCGGGGGAGTGGAGATGCAGACAAGCAAGACCGAGAGATAGAAAGAGAGCAGAGAGAGATGATTTAATTTGTAATTAGTGTATATTTTAATAATATTTTATGTATTAATACATCTTTAAGCATCCTTTTAACTTTTCATATTGGTTATTGTGACATCTCCCTCCGTGCCTAATATAGCGGGACGGAGGGAGTATATATTAAATATTAAAGTTAACTTACCGATTAACTACCACCTAAAAAATGCCTAGTCCTCCCCTAAACAACTTAGGCGCTAGGCTCCATCCGAGTGCTCGATTAGCGCCTAACAATTTTTACAATCATGCTATTAACTAGTGATTAATCGGCATTTAGGTGGTCTAACCGCCGATTTTTACAACAATGGATGCATATATCATAAATATGTTTTGAAAAAAGCTTATTACAATTTGTAAAAGTGGAATGTGGTAGGAGGAATGCCTGATTATTAAAATTATATGATTTTCACTAACGAAACCGCTGCATTTCCACCATAAACCTAATCCATTTGGTCAACTCCACCTTATGTTTTATATTTTCTAATACTAACTCTAAAGTTTCCAAAATCTATAAATTCTCACTGCATTTACGTCTGAATTCGAATCAACAAATCAAAACTCAGTTTCAAATTTAAAAATCAACCTCAATCACAACACAATCATGGAATCCCGCCTCCTCTTTCTCATCCTTGCTATAACAATTTCGTGCGCCGCCGCCGTGCGAGTCCTCAACGAGGAGGTGCCCTCTGGTGTATCCGCCGCCACCACCCCAGGTGACGGCGGCGCCCCGATAAACCCCGACGTCCACCCACTTACCTTCTTCATGCACGACATACTCGGCGGCAGTCGTCCCTCCGCCATCGCCGTCACCGGCATTGTCGCCAACCCAGCCGCCGGGGGGCAGGTCCCCTTCGCGAAACCAAACGGCGCCGTCCTCCCTGTCAACAACGGAATCCCGACCAACAACAACAACGGCGGCATTGTCAACAACAACAATGTCCCGTTCCTCACCGGCCTCAGCGGCTTCACGTCGAACATAGGCCAAAACAGCAACAACAACAACGGCATCATCGGCGGCGTCGCCGGATTCCCGGTGCTGAACAGCGCGAATTTCCCGTCGGGGTCGACGCTGCAGAAACTGATGTTCGGAACGTTGACCGTTTTCGACGACGAGTTGACGGAGGGGGAGGAGCTCGGATCGGGGCTGGTCGGAAAAGCGCAGGGGTTTTACATCGCCAGCTCGGGAGACGGAATCAGCCAGACCATGGCGTTTACGGTTATGTTCACCGACGGGGGCTACGCCGATAGTCTGAGCTTCTTCGGGGTTCATCGGACGGCGGTAGCGGAGTCGCATTTGGCCGTGATGGGTGGCACCGGAAAATATGTGAATGCGAAGGGGTTTGCAAGAGTGAAGACTTTGCCGGCGCCGAACCAGCACGAGACTGATGGGGTGGAGACGTTGTTGCAGATTATTGTTTACCTTTCTTATTAATGAATTTTTATTTTTCACTTGTGAGTTGTATTTAAGCTCTGGAAATTGCTGTTTTTTTTTATAACAAAAATGTATTTATTTAAATACTCAATCTTATAGAAAATGGCACATTGATGTGGCTTTGTGTACATCTTTAAACTCTATTTATATAGTTGGACTTTTTTTTTAAAAGAAGAAAATGGATGATACAATTAGCATAATTTACGCCTCATTTGGTTCCAAAGTCGACTTATAATTTGTTGGGCCGTTCTATGTACCGGCCCATATTATTAAATTCCATTCTTCCAATTTTCGGAAGTTAAGATTTAAATTAATTTAAGATATCATATAATTAACTATCCCCTAAATTAAAGTTTAGAGAGAGAGAGATTCAAGAAAAAACTTCGATTCATGAGAAATAAAGTAAGAAACACATTTTCATGCGTAAAAAAAATAGGGGTGGTAATTTTTTATCCAATCCGATAATTTGACACGAATTTGTACGATAATAATGGATACGGATTGAGGCTTATTAGATATGGATCCTTATCGGATCGACACGATAAGAACACGAAAACTTCGGATCAGATTTGGACTGGATATGGATCGGATTGGATAATTCATTAAATGGATCAGATTCGGATCGGATACAGTATCCGTTAATAAATTAATAAAAATTGTTTATTTTTTTAATGTAATAATTAATTAATTGATTTTGATAATATTAGTTTAGGTTTAGAGTTCTTTCAAAAATTCAAATCTCTTGGTTCTTCATTGTCCGTGTCCCATTTTTTTATTCACCACAAAAAAATGTATTTATTTATCTATTCATTATATTTTTTTGATATTTATTTTCTTCTACTATCAATATTTAATAATTTTTTTCTCAACTTCAATTTTTCAATTAATTTGTATCAACCGATTAACTAGCTGGTGAGATCTTAAAATAAAATATTGGTGAAAGTATTGTTGATTCGTCTAGATATTCATTCATTGTTTAAAGTCTTCCATTTTCATTATCATGGATGAAAGCTATTTATTATTATTTATTTTATTTATTATAAATTTTAAAGTTTTAATTAATATTTCTCTCCGTCAAAATTATAAGTGGATCATTGACGACTAAGGTGAATGATTGATCAGTATTTAGAAATGAGCAAGTTTGACCATTAGTATTTGAATTTAAGATTAATCTATGTATCTTGTGATATTTGATTGATGATTTTAGTTTCAAATGAAGTTGCAGTTTTATTTATTAACCCAACACAAATTTGAACAATCAAATATAAATATTTTGTATTATCTTATCAAATTTTTATTGGATTATAATTGTGTTTATTGAAATAGATTCTTAATGAATTAATTCAATTTGGGTTCTTATCGGATGTTTATCGGATCAGATCCATAACGAATTATTTAAATTGGATACTTATCGGATCCTTAATGGATACGGATCGAATTCATGCGGATATGAATTTAAGCTTAACGGATCGGATACGAATACGAATTTTGATTTTTCTTAATGATTGGATACGAATTTGACCTTAATGGATCGGACTGATAACGGATTGACATGATAATGATCCGATCCGCACGAATTTTCACTCCTAAAAAAACATAAAAATGAAGTTAAAAAGTATTAGAAAATGCAAGTTATTTTTTTTAATCTCAGCCCGATATATATATTATCCGTACATATATATATATATATATATATATATATATATATATATATATATATGGGAGTGATCACATGAGAACTCCTCTTATCTTGTGAAAATAAGAACTAATCTCGGCCATCTAATTGGTGATCCAACGCTCAAGACAAAATAAATCACGTCTGCATTATAGTGTAGTATAACATTCATTAAAGGGTAATTTTGTAATATTTTTTCTCTCTCCTCTAAAATCATCCTAAATCTTTAAATGATCATATCCCCTTCGATTTAGATTATTTTTTAATGTATCATATATCAAATTAAATGTAATTTAATTATCTTTCAAACGAAATCCCTATTGCATATGTTTCGATTTAAAAATCATCGTAAAAAATGAAAATTAGTGATTATATGCATAATTCTCGTAACAGTACACAAATTCTTATATAATGAATGGAGTTTCACAATATAATGCATGAAGTTATATTATATAATGAGAATATGATAGAAAAGATGCAATAACTTTTTCCCACAAGATAAAAAAAATTTAAAATTCATTATCTTTGCATACTGTAGATAATATCATAGTTGTTATAAAAATTGATCATATATTACTTGCTTTTAATTATGTATTTTTTTGTTATATTATATAAATGCATATTACTATATTATATAATGCATGTTTGTTAGTAGGGGTGGCAATCTCCAACCCGACACGACAACCCGACACGAACCCAACACGAAAAAAATGGGTTGGGTCAACCCATTTAATTTTTGGGTCAGTTTCAGGTCAACCCGTCCAACCCATTTAATTTTCGGGTTGGGTTCGGGTCAAACTCGGGTTGACCCGCGAACCCATTTGACACACCAATAATATTAATTATTATTATTATTATTTATGAAATATAATTACATAAAAATTTAATAAATAAAATATAGCCTAAAATCAAAATTTTTAAATAGTTAACACAAATTTTTAATTTTTAAAATAATTAACACAATTTATTAATTTTTAAATTATTTAACACATTTTTTTAATTTTCAAAATAATTAAACAGGTCATTTCGGGTCAGTTTTTGGTCGACCTGAAAATAAACAGGTCGGGTTCGGGTTCAGATTTCTGACCCGCGAAAATATACAGGTCGTGTTCGGGTTGGCGTGTCGCTTGTTATTATCAGGTCACAACCCGACCAGCCAACCCGAACCCGACCCATTTGCCACCCCTATTTGTTAGGTATATAATGAATGTTTGTTAGGTATATAATGTATGTCGAGGTCAATATAATGCATGAAGTTATATAATGAATACAATTGCACAATATAATGCATAAAATTATAGTATATAATGCGGAATATGATAGATAAAATACAACATGTTTATTTTAACGAAATCATCATTCATCATTATAGTTGCACGTGTTATGTATTATATAGCAATAACATATGAATTATAATGAAAGTAATATAATTTTTTTTAAAATAAAAGTAATACCACATATAATATGCATAATTTTCGTAACAGTACACAAATTCTTATATAATGAATGTAATTGCACAATATAATGCATGAAGTTACAATATATAATGCAGAATATGATAGATAAAATGTAACATGTTTATTTCAGCGAAATCATCATTCATTATTATATTGCACTTGTTATGTATTATGTAATAATAACATATGTATTATAATGAAAGTAATATAATTTTTTTCTAAAATAAAAGTAATACCATATATAATGGAGGAAGTAATACCGTATAATGATAGTAATATTGTTCCAAAATAAGAGTAATATCATATTGTAATGTAGGAAGATGTTTGTTAGGTATATAATGAATGTTTGGTATATAATGCATGTCGAGATAGAATATGCAAACAAAATCTTAAATAAGTACAAATGACAAAAATACCCTATAATGCAGGTTTTTTGAGATAAAATGACCCAAAATTTTAATAAAATCATGAGCGTTCATTCATCAAAATGGTAAGGATTAATTCTTATTTCTTATAATAAGAATGGTTCTCACTAAATCGCATTAATGTATGTATATCCTTATTAATGAACGTGTCAAATTACAACTTTTTGTGTGTCTATTATTCTTTGTCATATTGCAGTTGATCAGCCGTCCCCAGGATTTGGTCAAAGAAAAAAGAATTAAAGCTGCTTGGATATAATTAAAAATTTAATAAAGATGGTTTTCCAATGCGCTATTTAAACTAAAGCAAAGAAATTCAACTTTCCTTTTTCTATACTATAGCTTGTTTTAGTTTATTGATTAGCAAAAGATCTCTTCCATAATTCTGCCTGCTATCAATTTATGCTTTGCTGATTGTTATGCCTCACAATTAAAAAACCCATTTTGTGCTCAAAATTAAAGTTTATTAAATAAAGCCAAGTTGAAATCGACCCAACTAATTCACTGCTTTGGCATAAAGAAGTTTCTTGATCTGCGAGTAGCATTGTTTTAAGGAACTTGTTCGAGCAAAAGGATATGTCCAGCTCAATTTCAACCGATATATCGGGATAATAGACCGTTTTGAATCAACTGTTGTGACCATCTCGAAATAGTGTATCCATTCTGTGGGTTGTGCCACGTGGATAAACCATGAATCGTTTTTTAGTTCAAGGAGTTCCACCTGATGGGAATGAATGTCAGCCGAATTTTATTACACACATGCAATCACTCTTGGCATACAATCTTTAAATCTGTATTAAAAGCAAACAAATCTCATACCAAAAGAGCTCAAAACTTTATCCTGCATTTATTATTTTCCATTCCGAAATTTTCCTTTCAACCCTACATTTATTTGGTCACTTTTAACCCACAATACCGATCACGAATTTGATATATATATCAAACATTTAAGTAATATACTACGGTGTACCATAGGCTAATTAAAGTTGAATAGATTTTTTTTCAAAGAAGTATTGAGATTTTTTTAGTTTATCTATTGGCGGAAATGAAATGAACGAAAATTACGGATTAAAATGAAAATCTAGAATTCGAGATGCATTCCATTTTCTCAAAAGGTTGAAAGGAATGGACCCCACAAGTACAATTTTTTCATGTATAAATGTTATCACAAATATTGAAGTTCATGTTGCATGGTTGGGGCGTGATCAATGGATTTTTACTTTATTATAATTACTACTCAAGAAAAATATAATAGTAATTACTTATCAATGATCATATTTTATTAAATTTCAAAACTTTGTTATATTTATATCAGTGAGATCATGCCCGAAAGTTTGATTTAAGATTTTGTTATTTTTCAAAACTTGAGTAAAATAAAACTTAGAAACTCACCCAATGTTTAGAATTTAAATTGTATATATATTAAAAATTCAGGATCAATTCTTAATTTCATCGAATCTTCGGATAATTTTTTCTCTAAAAAACTTATTCAATTTTTCTCTTCTTTCCTCAAGTTAATGAGGAGACCCCAAAATCTCTCATTTTCTAGACCCTAATGATTTAAGGCATATCATTTGAGTGAATGAAAAGAGACAGTTTAAGATGCTGATGAAGTTAATCCAATTTGTCAACATTTAATTTCATCCCAAACTTAGATAAAAAAAACATCTCAAACCTACCATTAAAATGTAGGCCCATATATGCGTCAAAGTCAGTACCAATTGTCAATATGGTTGTGTCCACAAAATCACATCACATTATAACCACTCTAAAATATTAGCAAAATCCTTTATTAAGCTGTGATATATAGAAGAGATAAATTAAGTGGGCACTATATTATTTTATTTTCTTGATCGTGACCTTATAATTAATGAAGATAAGACTCCCATACATACTTGGCAACTAAATAAGCAGTAGGTACTTGTCCCCTTTCTCATAGAAATAGAATAAAACAATAATTAGTGTGTCTCCATTTTGATTATATAATCCAATTTTATCTTATACGTTTGTTAAAAATTATTTAATATTTAAATGAAGTTCCGACATTAATCGTATTTAAAATAATAATTAACCTCTCATTCTCATTTCCCAAAATTATTCAAAGGTGTAATTGTAAATTTTCAGATAAAAATAATACCAAATATAAAAAATAAACCATATAATTGAAATACTCTAACATAGTAACTCAGATCAAATAATGTATAATTGGAACAGAGGGAATATAATACAAGTATATTTTTCACATTTATAATTTAAAAGTACGTGTGCATTACCATAACATGATTATTAATTTTAGGTCCAGGAGAATGATGGTCGTTTTATTTATTTATTTTTTTTCTGAAAATTCAAAATAGTAATACATTGTGGAAGCAAACATTATAATTGAAAAAAACAGCACGTTGGTAGACAACGTTATGAAGTGATGTATGTTATGTCTGCTTCAATAAAACCTTCTAGTCATGTGGTGCGCTGCGGCCATGCGTCGCTTTAATTTCTTCCATCTCTAATTTTATTTTCCAATAATATATACTCTTTTCTTTTCTTTTCTTTTTTATTTTTTTAAACTAATGATTTGGGAGTATATATTTGGCTTATTTTCCTACCTTTTTATGCTCTTATTCCTGTCTAATTGGATTACTCTCTCTTTGATGCATCGTTTTATCTTGTCTTTTCCGATTTTTTGGGATAAAACCCTTTATTGCGTTGCTAACTTTATTGAGTTGATTTTGTTTAATTATTATTTTATATATTTTAATATGATTAATCAATAATAATATATGGATACATCATTATTTATACTTTTTTCTCCAACCGTTTAAGATTTATAATACTCCCTCCGTCCCGCTACAACGGGCCCTTTTCAACTCACCACAAAATATACATGATTTGTGATAATTAATTTATAATTTTAATTATTTAGCAAACTTGGTTTATTTTATAATTAATACTACTATAATGTGCCATTAATGGGTCAAAAACACCAGATTATATCATCATAAATATTTTGCAATATTAGACCAGCCATAATAATTATATCAATTATCAAGTCATAGTTACTAAACCATACTTCATTGCCAAGTAATAATAAGTATATCAATTTTTAAAAATTGAAATACATGATTCAACAAATACATACAATAATACAAAATCAAAAATAAATTTAAAAAATTGAGAAAATCTATATTCTTTTGCTCTTAATTAGGGTATAGGAATCCCAAAAATAAGTTAATATATTATTTTATTAAAATTAAGAATTTAATTGAATCAATTTAAAAATTGACGAGTTCAATTAATCCAAATAATTTAAAAAAATCAATTTATTTATGTAAGAATAGTTAAAAAGTTATCATTATCTTTTTTAAACCTAAATCTATGTTTGAGTAATTGTAAGAGTAGAACTATTTTTAAACTCAAAACACTAACAATTGTTCTGATACCACATTAATTATTTTGTTAATAACAAACATATTCTTCAATTGGGCTATTTTTTATAGTTCTTCAGTTGTGCTATTTTTGGATAGTTTGAGATAAAACTAATACTCTTTTTGTTATGCCAGATTAGTTTTATTTTTATTTTCATCTATCCTGTTAGATGCGATTATGCGAGTGTGAGAGGGTATGTTAAATATGTCTCACATAAATTGTGTATATCAGCCTAAATCATTATATAATTATTAAACATCCCTCTCTTTACAACCCATTTTATATATGTATAAATTGGATAAATTAAAGCGGAAGGCAGAAATCAGACAGAAAATGCACAAGAACCGTGATGAAGTTGCCCATCTAAAGCAATATAAACAAACACTATTTCACAGAGACATACCCAGACTTTACCATGTTTTAAGAAATCCAATTGGGACACACTAACCCACCCATGTTTCTTCCCAAGACATAGATACCCTTAGTCACGGGAAACTAACCAAATAATTTAATAAATTCATCAAAATAAATTTCAATTGAATTAAACTTCAACGATCACAAGAGAAACTCCAAGTTCTTGCTATGTACACACCACCCAAATTCAGCATCTACGTCTATTAATTAGTTAATTAAAGAAGAAAACATGGTACATAAACATCTCTTCACCAAAACACATCCAATTATTTTAGTAAATTAATTAAAATATAAATGTCCAGATAGAAAAACATACACCCTAGTCCAAATTGTATCACTATATTATCTTGTGAGACCCACCCTAGGGCTGGGAGCCATGAGACCTACTCTCGGCGAGGTCGGAGATGGCCAGAATTGAGCATTCTTCACCTTCGAAATACTCGTCAGCACTCCCACCGGCGTCACATTTCCGATCACCGTCACTTTCTTCGTCTCCAAATCTATGCTGAATGATGTCACTCCTGCTTATAAAAACACCATCTCATACAAGTTTTTACTATTTATGGATTGATAATACCAATGGTTGAGATTAAAGCATCAAAAATTAAAAAAAGTAAGTATAATTTTCGTTCGTACTTAATTGTTTTATAAGCATGATTTATAAAGCAAAAAAAAGCATAAAATCTGGAAAAATATTTTAATCTCGACCATTAAATTTTTGTATATTCATTCTTATTTAGTACAAACTAACTTTACTACTGTACCTTCCATTCTAGAAATATGTTTTCTGAGTTTTCCTTCACATCCCTTGCAATGAATCGACACCCTCAACTCGACAACCTGCGAGAATCGAATTCGAGCATCTCCACAACGTTAAAAACAAGAATTTAACAAGCAAAAAATGGACGTGGGAGATCAAATTCAAACCTGATGACGATTTAGAAGAGTTAAAGAAGATTTCTGCGCATTGAGATGATCGATCAGTTTCCCTCCATTAACATTCGAATCTGTTTTAGAAGGTTCAAACACGGGAGATTCGTGAGCTCGAGTCGACAGAGACCGAATAACCGGAAAAGCGTCGGCACTCAATCGCTTATCGCAGTTAGCATCGCCGGCGGGGGGCCGGGCGGCGGCTCGAGAATCAGGGACGAAGTCCAAGAAAGGTTTGTCGCTTAGCAAGTAACGGGAAGAGTCGCGGGAGGCGGCTAAATCGTAAGCATCGGCGGAGCTCTTCCGCCGCAGGATTTCTTGATGTTTCTTTCTGGAAGGTTCTAGAGGGAGATGGGATGAGCAGGGCGCTGCATTGGTTCGGGCTCTCGGCGTCTCGCCGAGGCGGTGGGTCTGGTGGCGGTCGACGGACCTCATGCCGTGCCGGATTATGGCGCGGTGGTCGGTGCTCGAACATATAGCCGTTGAAGCCGGAGATGTGCAGAATATGTCTATGGATTTCATCTTTGGTTTTGAAAAAAAAAAAAATTAAGTGTGTGTGTGTGTGTGTGATTGGGAATTATTTGGTGGGAGGAGAGAAGATGAGGGGAAGAATGTAGGAAGGGTTTTTCAAAATGAGGCCATTCTATTTGGATATAAAGTGGAGGGGGGGGGGGGAATTTCAAAGTTAGGGAAAGCAAAATTAAATTAAATTAAATTAAAGGAATGTTTAAATATTAATTAAGGAGAATTAAAATGAGTAGATTTTGGAGAGGACTTTTGATAAAGGTTGGTGTTTTGGTCGAATTTTCTACGGATTTCTTTTGGTCTGGTGAGTGGGTGAAACAAGTTGTTATTTTTTATTTTTTTTTTTTTTTTTTTTTTTGGAGTGTGTGTGATGATTACAAGCACTATAGGGCCAAAAATTAGACAGAAAAATGTGGGAGTGTGCGCTTTCTCTTATAATTGATGTATGATTACTAGTCATTAATTATGAGAGGGGGTAAAATTAAAATTAAAATTAAAAAATGCTGAATTGACTGACTCACTCGACAGCCGAAAGTGTAGCCTTTTGTGTTAGAAAATAGGTTTATGGTAACTAATCTTGAAATTTAGTATCAACTGGGTAACATAAATAATACTCATGCTAATATTTATTATTATATGAAATTTATTACCAACGTAGCTTTGTTTGTTAGAGACGTGCACGATTTGTTACATTTTAGGGTTAGGTTCGTTTTCTATTTCCACGAAAACTGATTACATCATTTTAAATTCGAGATATTATTAATTAGTTTGTATTATTAATCTCGGCATGATGTGACTAACTAACTACACAATTGAGTTATTTATTCTTATATATTGAATAATTGAGTGTAAATGTATGTTTGGTAAAAATTATATAAAATTTTCGAGTTATTCGAAAAGACGACAAAAATAATGGTTATAATTAAAAAGGTGACAACCTGCGGAAAATATGATTGGGAATTATACCTCTTAATTAACGAAAAATCCGATTCCACATGAAAAGTTTTGATATATATGGTGAAAAAAATGTTCATAGTTACTAAGTAGGACTTTATAGCATCAAATCTGTCGGTCCTAAAATATGAAGATCAAGATTCAGAATATTTGGCGAAAGAATCTTCCAAAACGAACAACCTATTCCATGATGAAGAAAATAATTACAAATTCAAATCAACACAAGATATTTTCTATGATTATTATCAATTTAGGATATGAAAGATATGGATTTTAATTTAGGACCTGAAATATTCCAAAAATTCTCATTCAGGGCTCTAAATATTATAAAATTCTAATCCAAGACCTCAATATCAGATCTTGAATTGAGAATTTCAAAGCCTGAAAAATCCCAGAAATTCTAAATAAAGGGTACAAAAGATTATAATTCTCAGTTCATGACCTCAATCTCATGTTCTATATTGAAAATTTTAGGATTTTTCACGTTTTAGATTGAGAATTCGTCTTTCAAGTCCTGAATCGATAATTAAACTAACTTTAAGGTACTAAATGGACAATTCTCCATCTTTTCTACTACAATTTCCATGAACTCCCTTTAACTTTAACCACTAAACAAATATTAATCAACCAATATAACAACAACCTTCATTGGAGTTATTAATTAGAACATCGAAGTTAATAGTTTGAAGTTATTCCTTAAAACTGTTGATTCTCAATAGGCTAGTTCGAAATTAATGAAGGTGAATCAATATTTATTTGTATTAATATTTGAAAAGGACATGGTCGCAAATGTCACATTTCAAGAGAGAAGATGCCTCGAGCTTAAAGACAAGCCATAAAAAAAATTAATCATGCATATGAATTATAAGCAAGTAAAACAAAAACAGTAATTCATTCATCCTGCACCACCATGTGATATTATACCTTTCATGCTACAATTATTAACACTAAATTAATTATACAATTTTATTATTTCCAAAATCATATGCCTCCCCTCTTCTCATGAAACTTTGTTTCATACTTGTATGCTTACAAATACCCGTGATTATCATGCTGTTTTTCTCACTGGTTTTTCTTAGGGAGTATTCTAATATAATATTAATTATATATAGTTTATATTATGCAGATAAGACAAATATAATCCTTGTACATATTTAGACGAATATATTTATAATATATATCTTTGAAATAAATAAACTCTTAATTTTTACACTATAATATTAGATCATATAATTCTTACAAAGTTTAAATATTAAGGGTATTAATCGCCCAAAGCTATGTAGAAAATTTATCCATGTTTCTTGCATTAGGCTTAAAAGAAGGAGGCATGTTTAGTGGGCTGATTCCGTGATTTGCTCATAATTACACTCTAAAGTGAAAATATCCATATTTTTATAATAGAATAATTCTGTTTGGCCAGAATCTGGTTGGCTAGACAAGGACATAGAAGTAATTTAGTAGTAATTACTTTATTCTGTTTTACTAAATTACCCTTCAGTTCATTTAAAAAAGTAGTATGTAATTTTAATTTAAAAATTAAACTTCTCTCTAAACAATTATGAGGTGTTATATTTCCAATAAACTTTTTGTTCTCGTAATTACCAAACAGAATATTAATAATTTTGGAGTTCTATATCTTGAAATAAAACATATAATAACGCATATATAGGAATATCAAATAAAATATTAACTTAGTTATAATATTTGGATATGACACATCTATATACTATTCTACATATTTAAACAACTCATTATAAATTATACAGTATCACGCAAAATAAACTACCAAGTCTTCACACAAATAAATATAAATAATAAAACTTAATTTAATATGGGACAATATATATCTACTATGGGAAGGTCTTGGGTTAGGCGGCCTAAACGATTTAGGCGGGTTTTATCCATTAACCCAAACCCAAACCCATATAATATACCCTAATTGGGATTAATAAACCCTATTTGGGATGGGTCAACCCATTTGGGTAGGATAAAACCCGCCTAAACTGTTTAGGCCTGCCTAACGCAAGTTTTTGCCATCTACTAT
The DNA here is from genome assembly GCA_026898455.1 of Plectranthus barbatus. Classification (NCBI taxonomy): domain Eukaryota; kingdom Viridiplantae; phylum Streptophyta; class Magnoliopsida; order Lamiales; family Lamiaceae; genus Plectranthus; species Plectranthus barbatus. Next base: position 71,785 of record JAPKLW010002067.1, read on the forward strand.
TATAGTATAAGATTGAGATTATAAGTTCTTTTGTCAACATTCAATTTGATACTATTCATCTAGTAATTTAATATGAGATGTGATAACATATTAATAATATTATATTATAAATTAAAATTGAGTATTCCATTATTTGAGATTTAATGGAACAATATATATTCATAAAAATAATTATTAATATCTAATTGTGCGATGATATATTAACATACTATATTATAAAATTGGAATTAAGTCGTTTTTTAATATATATATATATATATATATATATGGATGTGATCATATGTTACCAACTTCCCACATGTTATATGAGGCCAAATCTTAACCTCTTATTTTCTTAAACATGTGGCCCAGATTATATTTTAAAATATTGACTTTGACTTCTTATTTATTATATAATTATTTATTAAGGTTAATTTTGTCATTGTCTAGGAATAAATTAATATTGCTTATCCAAATTATCTAACTCTCACGTCAAATTCATACTCTCTCTCTTCTCTCTCTCTCTCCTCTCCTCCTTTCTTTTCTCTCTTTTCTCTCTCTCTCCTCTCCTCTCCTCTCGTGCTCCCTCTTCTCACAACTCCACGCAGAAATCACTTTTTTGTTAATACAGTGTTGGTGAAATTGTATATTTTTTTTTGGTTATTTTTTTTTCTTCATCTGCGTGTTTGGGTTCATCGCGGTGCTTCGCCTGCACGGGAATTATCCGTTGTTGTTTGTCGTTGTCTAATTCATCTGTTAGTGTCCACAGTTTGTTCGTCTACATTAACGGGTGTTCGTCATCATCGCAAATTTTGATTGTTATCTACGATTTGTTCGTCCGCATTCACGATGGTTCGCTGCGTCGCAATCGTTGGTTGTTAACCATGGTGGTTCGTCGACAGTTTCACAGCAGTTTGTCGAATCAGTTATCTAGAGCAGTGAGCAGTTTTTTAATTTCTGGAGCAGTTTTTTTTATCTTCACAGTTATAGACATGGACAATGTAATACACAGACGACACATAATGTACCACTCAAGCGACACATATTGTACCACTCAGGCCACTTTTTATCTATATAATGCATTGTGCTATGTTTTTGTTGCAATCCATTTTTGTTGCCCGTTTTTGCACCGTTGTTACAGGCATGAATAATGTAATACACATACGTCACATAATGTACTACTTAGATCCTGCTTTATCTATATAATGCACTCCATTCTGTTTTTTGTTGCGATCCATTTTTTTTTTGCGATGTTGTTACAGACATAATGTAATACACATGCGATAAATAATGTATCACGCAGGCGACACATAATGTACCACTTCGACAATGTTTTATCTAGTTAATGCACTGTGTTCTATTTTTTTATCATGCAACTGCAGAGAAACAGACATGGATAATGTAATACACAGACAACACATAATGTACCACTCAAGCGACACATAATGTACCACTAAAGCCTCATTTTATCTATATAATGCAATGCGTTATATTTTTGTTGCGATCCATTTTTGTTACCCATTTTTGCACTGTTGTTACAGACATGAATAACATAATACATAAGCGACACGTAATGTACCACTTAGACACCTTTTTTATCTATAAAATGCAACCGCAACTGTGAAATTAAGATTATTCCCAGTATTTTCTATGAACAACATCGAAATAAGGTAAATATAATATGTCATTACATTATTCTCTGTACTATGGTACATCACTTAGTTTTAGCCATTACATTATTTAGTTTTAAAGCGATTATCTTATTCGAAATATATGTAATAGGGATTGCGTTTGAAAGATAATTAAATTATCTTTAATTTGATTTATAACATGTAAAAAAATAATTTAAATTGAGTGAGTTATGATTATTTAAAGTTTTATAAGATTTCTAGAGGAGAGAGAAAATGAGGATGTGTTACATGTTTCACGTTAGTTACAAAACCCTTGATATAAAAATTACAATTATACCCAGATAATGTAGTATGTTCCATTAGATAATGCACCGAATTTTTTTATTTTCAAATTAAATCAAGATCGTCCAATTTTGAATCTAATGGCTGAATTTTGGCCTCGTATAACATAGGAGAGATGAGTAACCATATAATGCATCCATATATATATATATATATATATATATATATAAAAGAATGATTAAATATCTACATCTTGAAATTTAATTGAACTTTTATTGAAAATTAAAAAATATATGAAAAAAAATATTTATTGACTATGCGTAAAAAATATTGACAAGAAAACTGAAATTTATTAGGAGTAATTAGAAGTTGGAGATTAGGATGGAGAAAAATACCGTAATATCGAAATACCGAACATATTGTATTGAAAAAATATCAAATAAATATTTTTTGTAAGGTATCATACCGTACCGGAAATCTTCGGCACAACAATGATATGATTATCCTAATGTTCAAGGTATACCGGCACATGCAGTACTGATGATATAATAATATTTTTATTTTTATTTTAAAATAAAAAAAATTGAAAATAAAATCATATTTTCCCTATTCACCTAACAATATTATTGATATAAATATATTTCTTAAATAAATATCAAGAAAAAAACCTTAAAAGTCAAAATATATTGAATTTTTTTGGTTTGTTAACGGTATACCAAATAATGATAAAATAAATGCTATATAAATTATGTTATACCAAAATAATATTGAATTCATTCTGAGAATTTGATATACCGAAGTAATGGTATATAAATTATCCTATAACAAAATATACCGATTTGTACTGAAAATTTGGCATATGAGTTTTTCCCATACTGTAAATTTTGATAAGACATAGAGTATGGTAGAGAAGTTCCGTATACCTAAGTGACAATCCCTAGTTGCAGACTAATATTTAGTAGTATTTATTAATTTTTAGGGGTTGTAGATCACCTTAATAAATTATAGTTCATTTACAGGAAAAAAAAAAATCTCCCTTCAACCCTTCGTACTAAATTATTTTCATACCCTTAATACTGAGATTTAGTATCACAAAATATTATAAAATATAGAAACAATACTCCAACTTATGAATTAATATACTATAATTATTAGTAGATGCATGTTATAAGATGTGATGTAGATTATAAATTAAGATTTTACAAATAATACAATAGTAAATTGTGATATCATTTATTTAATTAGTATTTGAAAAATAATATATATATATATATATATATAGTTATATTTATCTATTAATTTAGATTGATATAACATTTTTATCATAAGAAATATTATTATGATCTATAAATAAGTCTAGAAAAATTATTTGTGTATAAGTATTATCGTAATTGTTTTAATAAGCAAATAGACTTAAATGTAATGTAAATATAATAATATATTGGGAAGATCAATTAGAGAGAATTGTCATTTAAAAATAAAGGGTAAAATAGTCCGACTACATTAAAACTTTATTTACATTAATTTAATGCAAGTAAGCTGCACCAATAAAAATACTTTATTTAAGAGTGGCTGACCAGAGTCTGGCCAAATAGCACTACTCTTTATAATAGTACCTCCATCCCACAAGAATAGACCCAATCGGGTGTTCCAACTAAATTGTCCCCTTTCTAAAAACTATAACTTTTTCACACTCCACAATAAAATATTAATTCCACCAAATCATTCTACACTGACAGCTTTTAATTCCATTGCCAAAAAGAAAGGGGACTATTCGTACGGGACTGAAGGAGTACAAAATATGTTTGTTGTACATATAGTTATAAAACTTATTAGATGTTAGTCGGGTATTCAGATAAGATGTTAGTCGGGTATCCAGATAGAGTCCGAATCCGATGTCTAGATGTTTTATGTGAGGTAGACAATGTTTAGTACATAAATTTATTTTTAAATTTTAACATTTTAAATATATATGTATTAGTAAAAAAGTTAAATTACAAAATTTTAATTTTCTTAAATTATATAAAATCAAGCGATAGACACCCAATAATTTAAAAATGTCAATAAAACCTCATCATAATTTTCGAGTTGTGTAGGGGTCGTTTATGAAGCTGCATAGATTAATTCATACAATAGTGGCTATACAACTTGATATACCAATAATATTTGTCTCAATGAATAATGTTTTATTGAGTGAAGTATATATAGAGTTTACAAGATATGATAAATCTATCTAAGATATGTACAATTTGGAGATATACAAATATATGAATAAATCTAAGAAGATATAGATATATCAAGAAGATGTGATATCTTTCTGATTATCTATTCTAATATCCCCCCTCAAGCGAGATTGTGGGAAGCCAACAACTCGAAGCTTGCCACGGAAGAATTCAAAGAGAGGACGCGGTAATCCTTTGGTGAAGACATCGGCGATTTGCTGAGAAGAAGAGACAAATGCAGTCCGAATCTTGTTTGCATGGACAAGCTCGCGTACAAAATGATAGTCGATATCGATGTGTTTTGCGCGCTTGTGTGCCACTGGATTTTGAGAAAGGAAAATAGCACTGTTATTGTCACAGAATAAGGCTGGCGGACTCGATGGCTTAAGACGAAGTTCGTGAAGCAGATTGATAAGCCAGATAACTTCTGATGCAGTATTAGCCATAGCCCTATATTCCGACTCACAGCTGGATCGAGAGACAGTAGGCTATTTCTTCGCGCTCCAAGAGACTAAATTTCCTGCAAGAAAAATAGCATAACCATATGTAGAGCGTCTAGTGTCCGGACAACGAGCCCAGTCAGCATCTGAGTAGGCGACAAGATTAAAATCGGCGCTGCGGGTGAATTCCAGACTGTGGTTAAGGGTCCCCTTAACATAACGAAGGATACGCTTGACCGTCTGAAAGTGGTCGATGGTCGGAGAGTGAAGAAACTGACTTGCCTGGTTAACAGCAAAAGAGATGTCTGGACGTGTAATAGTCAAGTACTGCAAAGCACCTACCAAAGATCGATAAAGTGTCACATCGGAGAACAGTTCACCTGCTGACTCAAGAGTCGTACCGGCAGCAAGGGGAGTGGCGACAGGCTTGGATTCCTAGAGGTCTGAGCGAAGAAGAATATCACGTGCATACTTTGCTTGTGATAAGAACAAGCCATCTGTCGTGTAATGAACTTCCAAACCAAGAAAATAATTAAGACTGCCCAGGTCCTTAATAGAGAACTCGCGATTCATGTCGGATATGAGTCGCGTAATAGAAGATGGATCATTACCAGTCACAATGATGTCATCCACATAGACGAGAAGATATAGAACCATAGTACCTTTGGTGAGAATAAACAAGGAAGTGTCTGACTTGCTGCAAAGAAAACCAAGGCGAACCAGATATTCACTTAGGCGCTGGAACCAGGCACGGGGAGCTTGTTTTAGACCGTAGAGAGCTTTTGATAACTTGCAGACATGATTCGGAAACTGAGCATCGGAGAAACCAGGGGGTTGCTCCATGTATACAGGAGAAGAAAGACAGCCATTTAGAAAAGCATTCTTGACGTCAAGCTGATGGAGAGGCCAGCTGTGGAAGATGGCGAGGCTGAGAATGACCCGTACGGTTGTTGCCTTGACAACCGGACTGAAGGTATGTGAGAAATCAATGCCAGGAATCTGAGTGAAACCCTGAGCAACCAAGCGTGCCTTATGTCGATCGATCGAGCCATCAGATAAGAATTTGGTGCGGAAAACCCATTTGGAACCCACTATGTTGGTGTTCGGAGGTCTCGGGACAAGGGTCCAAGTGTTGTTGCGTCGCAGAGCAGCCATTTCCTCGTCCATAGCAGCCATCCAGTGAGCATGTTTAGCAGCAGACCTGTAACCACGCGGCTCTGAACTAGACAAAAGAGCATCAAAAAATATAGTGTTAGCAAGATTAGCAACATATCGTGGTCTAAAGATACCGGCCTTGGCTCGAGTGATCATGGGATGAGAGGGCTGCAGGGGCTGAGGTTGGGCGTTGTTAGGGTTTGGATCAGGATTAGGGTTTTCGGCCAAATTAGGGTTAGGGTTAGGGTTAGGGTTTTCGGCCAAATTAGGGTTAGGGTTAGGGTTAGGGTTTTCGAAAGGAGGGCAGATGGGGCAAGGCTCGATCGGCGTGTGTGTTTGGGAAGGAGAATGCAGCTTTGGTTGGGCGGGAGTTAAGTTTAGAGAAGGCAGCGTCGAACATGGTTCGAGGAAGGACGAGATTTGAAGAGAGGTTAAGGGCGATGCGGTCGAGGATGAGACAAAGGGAAAGTGGTTCTCATCGAACCTTGCATGGCGAGTGACATAGATACGTGCCGTAGCAGGATCGAAGCACTTAAAACCCTTATGCATGGAAGAGTATCCTAGAAAGATGCAAGGAAGACTACGAGGGGAAAATTTGGTTGCGGCGTAATCCCGTAAACATGGATAAACGCGACAGCCAAACGGATGGAAGGAGGAGTAGGACGGAACTGAGCCATATACCAGCTGAAAAGGTGAGCAGCCATCTAAGAGAGGAGTAGGAAGACGGTTAATTGTATAGACTGCAGTACTAAAGGCATCTACCCAAAAGGATTGAGGTAAGTTGGCGTGAAAGAGGGCTGTAAGACCCGTCTCAGTAATGTGACGATGCTTACGTTCAGCCCGGCCGTTTTGACTTGGAGTATAAGGACATGAAAACCTATGATGAATGCCTTTGGAAAGAAAGAAGTCACGGACATTATGGTTAGTGAATTCTGTACCCCCATCAGATTGGAAAGTTTTGATAGAACAGGAGAACTGATTTTCAACGAAGGTAGTAAATGTCTGTAGGTGTTTGAAGAAATCAGATTTCCGTGCTAAAGGATAAAACCATGTAAAACGGGAGAAATCATCAATGAAGATTACATAATATCGAAAATTAGAGGCAGAAGTAATAGGAGCAGGACCCCAGAGATCACAGTGAATTAAATCTAGAAGATGCGAAGAACGCTTTTTATTAAGAGAAAACGGAAGTTTAGAACTTTTTGCAATTTGACAGGAATTACAAAGAGTATTGGAAAGAGAACGACTAGAAAGTGAAATATGCCCTAATTTGCTAAGAAGGAGAAGAGACTCAGGCGGAGGATGACCTAGGCGAGCCTGCCAAACGTCCATGGATGCTTGCAAGGGCCTTGCGATAGCAAGAAAGGCTGTGCAATCTCCATCCAGAACGTACAAGCCATCTCTACGGTGTCCGGTGGCAACAACATGATTTGTGTTCCGATTCTGGACAATGAAGGAAGAATGTAAGAAAGTGACACTAAGAGGCAGATCATTGATCAATTTGCTGACTGATAAGAGATTTTTAGTAATAGAAGGAACAACAAGGACATCAGAGAGATGAATATGAGAGTTGAGAGATAGGGTACCAGTGTGTGTGATAGGAAGATGAGCACCATTACCTACAACCACCTTTTGATTACCAGAGTAGGGTGTGGCATGATCAAGAGTTGCAGGATTGGATGTCATATGAGCAGAAGCGCCAGTGTCGATATACCAATCCGAGTTGTCAGAGGATGGAATCGAACAGCCTGTGGCGAAGGCTTCGGCTAAGTTAGAAGATGGCTGCGGGGAGTATCTGTGAGGGCAGTGGGAGGCGTAGTGACCGTTAGTTCGGCAGATCTGGCAGTGAGGTGGGCGTTTTTGATTCTTTTGGCCGTTTCCTTTCTTCTGATTCTTATAGTACTGAGGCCGGGAGTCAGAGGGAGGCGGCCCTAGGATGCCGCGACTAGAGGAGGCAGCCGGCTTGCTGTAGAAGGCGACAGAAGCAGGTGCCGGAGGATCAATGGATGCCTGAAATAGGGCAAAGCTTTCAGCTTTCGCGAGTAAATCGCTAAAGGATGGAACAGTTGGAAGGGCCATCTGTGCGGCTGAGAAATTGACAAATGAAGGGCCAAGACCTCGGAGGAACCAGTGAGCCTTGTCAGTGTCGTCGACAGGGCGACCAATAGCGGAGAGTTGATCGCAGATTGCCTTGAAAGCCCTGCCGTAATCCTTGACTGATCGATCACCTTTCTTCAGAAGTTGAAGTTCGTCTTTCAGTTGGATCTCACAGGTTTTGGATTTGTGACTGAAGGATGACTCAAGGGCGAGCCAGACAGAACGGGAAGAAGCACAGCCTAGGGCTTCTGCCATAGCTTCTTCGGATAGGGTGGATAGAAGGAGGCTGAGAAGACGCTGATCTTGGAAACGCCAGGAAGTGTAAGCCGGATTAACAGTTGAGACACCGGCAGCGTTGGTAAGCGTCGTGGGTGGAGAAGGAGTAGAACCATCGACGTAACCAATCAGGTTCTGGCATGTAAGCAGCGGAACGAGTTGACCCCTCCATAAGAGATAGTTTGAGGAGGTAAGTTTGATGGTGATCATATGCACGAGAGTAGACAAAGGAAGGGGGTCGACAACAGTATTCGTGTCGGCCATTAGGGATTATAGCGGCTAGGGTTAGGAGTGCGGCTAGGGTTTTGAGGGTGAGGTACAGCGTGAGTGATTTGAGGTGGGCGAAGCTACGCGAGTGTGAGGCTCGCGAAGAGAGGACGGGGAGGAGAGTTGGCCGACGAGGACGTGTACGGCCGCGAGAAAGAGGAGAGGAGGAGAGAATTTTTCGCACGAGCGTGAGGCTCGCGAGGGAGAAGGAGAGCGCGAGGGAGATAGCCGGCAGTCGTGAGGACTACGCGGCGGCGGGGAGGGGAGAGGGAGAGAGGGTGCGGCCGTGAGAGAGAGGGCAGCGGGAGAGAGGCGAGAGAAAGAGAGAGGTAGGTCAGGATCTGAGTTAGGCTGATACCATGATAGACCAATAATATTTGCCTCAATAAATAATATTTTATTGAGTGAAGTATATATAGAGTTTACAAGATATGATAAATCTATCTAAGATATGTACAATTTGGAGATATACAAATATATGAATAAATCTAAGAAGATATAGATATATCAAGAAGATGTGATATCTTTCTGATTATCTATTCTAATACAACTTATAACGCTGAATAGTTTTTTATTTGAAATATTGTGGATCTGAATAAAAATATCGGCGAAATTTGGAATAAATTTGACCACGATCCACTCTACCTGTGACTGCTAAAATGACTTAGCTATTTATGATTTATCTTCTCTAATGATTTCGTAGCTTAGTTTTCCTCAATTAATCATATCGACATTGATTGTTTGCATTGGAAGAATCAATTTTTTTTCCCCTCCCAATTTCGTTTCGGTCCAAAAGCTTGGGATGCAACAAAATTAAGATTAGATTAATTAGTTAAATAAAATTAATAAAGTGTAATGATTACACCTTGCATTATTAATGTAGGTCCATTTTCATCGACAACTTTTGGTACATAAAAGCCCTTTTCATGATTTCGTTACCGCCTCATGGGATGACAGTTTGAAATTATGGATTCTTAAACTAATTTAAATATTAAATCTCTGATAAAATATAATCATATTTATATACAGCTTGGATAGTTACATGTAATATTCAATTAAAATAGAACGTAAAAAATGAGACAGCAATTCTGTTGGGATTTTATTTCTTTTATATTACGATTCAAATATATTAAATCAAACTTTATTTTTCTTCTCTGGAATGTATATGCATGTTATTAATTATTATACTTGCTAGTTGCTGCATTAATCAATTGATTACTTTGATTTCAGTTTTACGCATGAATAGTGGAGCGAAAATGATATTTGGCCGAAACTGAGGATTTCTTTTCTAAGATTTTAACTTTATTTATTCAATTAAATAAATTAAAGTTTATAGAAAACAATGGTTGTCTGAGTCCCAATCAAAGTATATATATATTTAATCACGCGATTAAAGCTGTGGGGCTCTGATTAGTGAAAAAGATTAGAGATCCCTTTCATTTATCTCAATCTTTGTTTTCGATTTCTGCTTTTGCCCTCTGCCCTTTTTAATTTCTTTGTTTATTTTAATAATTTCTCTGCTGAGACACAAATAGACTGTTTGTTACTCTAAGTCCAGCTCTAACTTCATCAATTTTACAAATATTTTGGCTCACTCAAGTTCATGAGAGAATGTGATCGAATTCTTCTAGCTCTTGTTGTGGGACAAAGTTAGATCGATCTAGTGAAAATAACTCAAAAAAAAATGGAGTCTCAAGACCAAACTTTATTAAAAAAGTCTGTTACAAAATTCGATATACAACAATCAACAATAGTGGATGAAAGAAAAGAACACAAAAACTTTTATTACTTTCTTGAATCGAATACAGAAATGAGAGAATCTCTGTTGGTCCCTGAGATCAGAGTTGCCTTTCCAGTAGAGCAGTCAATCGACGTTTGGTCTGTTTGCTCCACGGCTATCTTCCGATACTCCGAACCTTTCAGGTGTGGCTCCGGCTGAGTCAAGGGCGCACCTTCGTAAAACTCGCTTTTACCACCCTTCCGAACTGTCCTTCGTTCTCGGCTTCAGTGCCCATTCTAATCAATTCCCTTTCGAGAAATTGACTGTTGGATACTTTCTATAATGAAAGTGATCCCAATGATTGAAGATTCTTGAATCACTTCAAGAATCTCTCAGATGAGTGTCAGATGTAGTGAGACACTCAAGGTGTTGAAGGCTTTTTGATAACTCTGTAGTGTGCCTTTCAACTGAACTGCTCTTAGGACTTTTGTCTCTTTTTGGAATCTTTCGTACGTGTGTTTGCGTTAGAGAGTGAGCAGCTCCTGCATCTTCCTTTGACTTGCCTTTTATAGTTGTTTTCTCGAATCTTAAGTCGGCAGTTCTGTTTAGACACAACGGATCTTTTATCTTAAATGCAAGTAGCTTTTTACCAACCTTTCTGTCTCCGTACAGGCTTTTTCGACCTACTTCTGACATGTCTAATTTTCGCGTGTTGGTCAGAATGACGGTGTAGCAGCTGTTGAGATTTGCTTTGCTGTGCCTTTACTGGAGCGGGATGCTGGATATCTTTCAGCATGCTACTGGACTTGATGCGCAGCAAATGCTCTTCTGCTACTCTGACTTCGGATTGCTAACGCCTTTAGCAGTCTGTGACGTGTTATCAAATGCTAACTCCTCAACATTCTGCTATCACTAGCTTTCTTCTTCTTTAGCTTTTCTGATGTTTGTTGAGATTCTTCCAAGCAACATGTTCTATTACAACTCGATGTTTACCCTATACAGGACATTACATAAGTTGCTAAGCTATGCTAAGGTTCAGCAATGATCGACCATCTACTAAGGTTGATCCAACAAAACCTTTTACATTGTACTCCTAAGGATAGTTCAGGAATATTTTCCCAACAATCTCAATACCACCTCACTAATTTTTCTCTCTCTCTAGCTTTTCTCACAGAATCTAAAACTTACTCCCTGAATATCTTCTCTCTTTCACATTTTATACTACAACTCAAAACAGAATAACAGATGAAGAACGAACAAGAAAACTCTATCATAACTGCTCAACAGCTATAACAGATTCAACTAACCACGCCTTGACACGTGTCAATCACCCAACTAACCCACTAAGTAGAATAACAATTCAATATCCTGCTGAGTCTCCTAGCATTTGTTGAGCCCATCATCGGACTTCAGCAGCCGCACACACATACCTCTAATGCTGAGCAAATACCATCTTGCTAGGCAAACATACATCCTTGCTGAGCAAACAGTCTCAGCATATTTCTCCAGCAAACATGTCTCAGCAAACATGACTCAGCAGATTGCTACTTCTCAGCAGAATGTTAACTCTTAGCATACGAAAAACAATCTCAGCAATCTCTCTTAGCAGATTGCTGCCACAACTTAGCATACTCACGATTTGCTGAATCCTCAATTTCTCAATCACTAAGTCAGCATATCAACAAAGTCCATCGAGGGAAAGAACGTTGCCTGCACAGGAGACCCTTAATCGTGAAAAAGTAAGTGAGTCCTTTCAGATGATGAAAGACCATTCACGTCCTTCATCCCCAAAGGACGCAATTTATGTTATTTGACCCTATATACAAGCAAATTAATCATCAAATAACTAAGGCAAGAGACATATTCGAATGAACACTAGACCGAACGGAAGACAACATCCGAGGCAAAGTTGGTGAAGGAAACCCTTCGAACCACCACCAAAGGGACCTCTCCCATTCGATATATTTCAGTTAGCTGTCGATGTCGGAATCCTTCTAATCGGGGGACCTTTCGCAACTAATCTCAATGATTAAGGGATTAGTCCCTAATTGCCAGCTTAATTAGCTGGATAATTAGATACTTTTTTATTTGTATAAATAATGATCATTGTACTTGAATAAAAGATTCCAACCTTGTTATTTAATTACGTCTTGTTCTTAAGCTCCAGTATTATGATACACTTTCCGAACCACAACAACTCCAACTTAATATTTTACTTCAATTTTTTTATAAAATTAAACAGTTACCCGATAATGGATCAAGAATTTTCTTTAAAGAGAGATAAGAAAGCGTTCCCACTCAAAAATAGAAAAGAAAAAAAATACATATAAAAAATAAAAATATTTTTGGATCGATCAACCCTCCTCATCCCCTAGGAGAAAAAACTGCATAAATAAAATTGCAATTTCATACACTGAATTGCAAATGCGATGCGACTTCTAGAAATTGTTAAATTTTCCACGTCTTTTGATTTAAAGTGTATTAAGCTTTGGGCTTTATTCATAAAAGTCTGGCTTTCGCCAATTTGAAAAAAGCCCAAATACAATGGTATATTTAAAATATCAGCCCAAAAATACACAATTCAAAATAGGGAAAATAGGGAAATATATCACAAAGTTTAACAAATTGGGGAATTATATCACACATTTTTAATGTTAGGGAAATATATCACGAAGTTTACTTTTGTTAAGGAAATTTATCATCTATTGATGACTAAGCTGTTAAGTGCCATGTGGCAGTGATGTGGCGATGACTAGATGCCACGTGGCATTTTAATTTTTTTTATAAAAAAATAAATATTTTTACATTTAATAATAAATTTTTTTAAAACTATATTTTTATTTTTAATGGAACAAAAACGGATATTTTCTTAAAAAAATGTGTATAATATATAGAAAAATGGTCGGAAAACAATGAAATGAAACCAACATTTAAAACTTTCATAGTTGTGTGCTTAATTATGAATTTAACTCAAATTCAAACATTTTATATTGAGTGAAAATCTTAAATAACCACTTTACCTTATAAAAATCTTAAATAACCATTTTTATCTATATATTCAAGAAATGACAATATTTCCAAATAATCCCTTTTTTCACATATGATTCCTACGTCACAAAATAAGAAAAAAAAACAATTATTGGAATATGGTTTTAATTAAATTATTGAAATAAATATATTTAATTAATTTGTTAAATGCAAAAGATAAAAATATGAAAAAGGAAATTAGTTTTTTTTAAAAGTCGCTACAACTTTCCGATTTATTTGTTTTTTACTTCATATTTTATTTCATTAATTTTTTAAATCACAAACCACCCAAATAAATCGAGTAATGGGTTGATGAAATCGCGAACCATTTTTTAATTTAGTTTAATTATTTTTTTAATCATTAATTTTTAATTTTATTATTTTGTTTCTTTTATATGATTAATAATCTTTATAAATGTAAATTTAAAAGTGGATTAAATATTAAGTTAAAATTTGGTAAATATATTTAGAATTAGTAAAGTAATAATTATTGGCGAATCTATAATTATTTGAATCTATAATCGCTTTGGTCATAACTTTTATGGGTTTGGTGAATCAAGTTTGAATTCCAATTCTTCTTTTTTATTTATATGGTTTGTACCTTTTTAGAGAGGTAATTTCGTGATATATTTTCCTAATAGAAAAATATGATTTGTTAAACTTTGTGATGTATTTTTCAATATAAGTATTGTTACTAAAAATAAAAATATAATTTTTCAAAAAATTATATTTAAAATAAATTATCATTTTTTAAAAAAATTATTTTTAAAAAAAATACTTAAATGCCACATGTCATCTAGTCAGCGCCACATGACACTTAACAGCTTAGTCAACAATAGATGATAAATTTCCCTAACAAAAGTAAACTTCGTGATATATTTCCCTAACATAAAAAATGTGTGATATAATTCCCTAATTTGTTAAACTTTGTGATATATATCCCTATTTTCCCATTCAAAATATCCCTAACCCCCAAATCCTCGTTAGGTTTTGATTAGTGGCAGTTTCATGATCTTCTTCTTCTAATTTCCATTCAAATTGTCTGCAATTGCAAGTAATGATAATATGGCTCTTTCCAGTTCTTCAAACACGTGAGTTTTGAGTTTCTCTCTGTTGAAAGTTGTTTGAAACAGAAAAATGGCGAAACAAGTTTTATTCAATCGATCTATCTTAGCTCACAGCTTACAGTCGAATATAAGAGGAAGGGAAAACATGTCCTTCCCACATGCTATGCACGTGAATTGTAACAAACTCAAAAAACGGGAAAGGAAAGGAAAAGAAAAGAAAAGAGTAACTCGACTTTATTAACTCAAAACCAAAAACGAACACCAACAGCTGCGAGCTCCCCTCCCATGCCACCATGCATACATGCTCACCTTCAAGAACGAGCTGCAGTCCATATCACACGACAGTCAACACCACCCCTCAAGATGGAGGAGGTGGTGATCCACCACACCCATCTTGCACAATAAACGACGGAAGCGAGGTCCAGACAGAAGCTTAGTAAACAAGTCTATGATAACTCTTGTAAAAGAGTTATAATTCTCTTATTTTAGCTTGGTT